>UCOK01019345.1:0-27914 GCA_900474325.1 Synergus umbraculus
ACCCTTAAGAATCATTAATCTCTTCAAATCCATGTTAAAATTAGTGAAAATCTCTAAAAATTTCTAGCAACCTCTGGAAATTTCTCAACTCTTAAAATCTCTTAAAATCATTAAAGATTTCATATCAAATTCCATGAAATCCTTAAAAATATTATAAAATCTTTTATAAATTAGAAATATTTTTTGAAAACCCTTAAAATTTGATGAAAATCTTCGAAAATTTTAAAAGTCATAAAAGTACCTTGAAGTCCGATTGAAATCTGATCAAAGTCGTGAAAAATTCTAAAAATTCCCAGAAACTTCTTGAAATTCCTGAAAATTCTACGATAACATTTAAAATCCCATTATTTCCCATGAAATCTTTAAAAATTTTACTAAATTCCCATAAAATTCCTAGATTTCTAAACTCGAAAATTATTTCGAGTTTAGACTCGTGACAAAATGATTATTAACGAAACCAAATTCAAGATTCTAATTCAATTCACGCTGAATTTACAATTCGGCAAGTATCGATTGTCGAAAATCACTATCGATATTTACACGACGAATCAGGAGTGCAGAATAGGCGTTACGACATTTCGACTTCGACTCAATCATCTTTTTAGAATAGATCTCAACAAATTATAAAAAAAAATTTCCTTTAAAATGAGCCCAAGAAATTTTTTCAATGTTCAATATTTCAAAATTTATTGCTATTTTTATAAAACGTTAATGTTAAAAATAGATAAAACTATTAATGGGCTAATTTTAAGTCCAATTTTGATCGTTTTAAATTTACTTGAAATTAGTCTTTAAAATGTCCCATATTATTTTAGTCTTATTTTTTTGGATAACTGAAACTTATACCATTTTTCATGTTCATTTTTTAATTACAGATGAGCTGCAATTGTCCACTGAGTGCGGCCACTGGACCCACTTTGGCCTCGACATGCGGGGGCCCATCCTTCATGCTTTTCATGGGCCTTCTCGAGGTTTTCCTTCGCAGCCAGTGTGACCTTGAAGATCCTTGCAATCGACCTTTACCGCGCGAACACGTTAATTCAAGGTCAGACTTTAGTAAAGCTTTACAAAAATGTAATGGAATTTTAATATATATATATAATATATATTTTAATGGATTTGGACAATTTTCAAGGGATTTTTTTCGAATTTTAACGGAATTCTTAATATTTTAAGAGAGACTTTTTAAAGCTGGGAATTTTAAGGAATTTGAAATGTTTTACAATTTTGAGGATGATTATGAGGTTTCTAAAAACTTTAAGAGATTCCAACAAATTTTAAACGATTTCTAAGGTTTTCGTAAAATTTCGAGGAATTTAAAGCGAATTCAAAAGATTTTTATGATTATTTACAGATTTTGTGGAATTTAATGAGATTTATAATAATTTTATGGATTTTAATATACGATGTAAAGAGACTTTAAATGTTATCGTAGAATTCAAAGAATTTAAAGAAGTTTCTGGTAATTTTAAGAGGTTTTCACGAATTTTAATAGATTTTAAAGGACATAAAGGGACTTTAAGTGTTCTTGTGGATTTTTAAGGGATTTTAAGGGATTCTAAATCTTCTTACGAAGTTTCGAGTAATTTTAAGAGATTTGAAAAGGTTTCAGAGAATTGTAAAGGACTTTAAAGAATTTTAAATGTTGTCATAAAATTTCCAAAAATTTAAAAAGAATTGTAGAGATTTTATGAAATTTCTGTAAATGGAAAGGATTTTTTGGTTCTTAAAATAATAATATGTTAAAGAGTTTTAAGGATTTCATGGAATTTAATGAGATTTCTAATAATTTTAATCGATTTTAAAGAACGCAAAGAGTCTTTAAATGTTGTTATGGTTTTTAAGGGATTTCAATAGGTTTCTGGGATTTTTAAGAAATCTTAACAAAACTTTAAGGGATTCTAAATCTTCTTGTGAAGTTTCGAGGAATTTTAAGAGATTTCAAAAGGTTTCAGAGAATTGTAAAGGACTTTAAAGAATTTTAAATGTTGTCATAAAATTTCCATAAATTTAAAAAGAATTGTAGAGATTTTATGAAATTTCTATAAATTGAAAGGATTTTTTGGTTCTTAAAATAATAATATATTAAAGAGTTTTAAGGAATTTATGGAATTTAATGAGATTTCTAATAATTTTAATCGATTTTAAAGAACGCAAAGGGACTCTAAAGGTTTTTGTGGATTTTTAAGGGATTTCAAGAGGTTTCTGGGAGTTTTGAGAAATCTTAACGA
Organism: Synergus umbraculus; assembly: GCA_900474325.1. Taxonomy (NCBI): domain Eukaryota; kingdom Metazoa; phylum Arthropoda; class Insecta; order Hymenoptera; family Cynipidae; genus Synergus; species Synergus umbraculus. The sequence goes on from UCOK01019345.1 coordinate 2,232, forward strand.
ATTTTAAGGGATATCGTTGCAGGTTTTTGTGATGGTTTTTTGCGCTATTGTATTTTGTTTTTCTTCTTTCAACTTCAAGAATAATGTAAACATTATTAAAAATGAATGATATGGATCAATGAATTTTGTTTTCGGCCTGGGGGTTATTCAGTATTGAAAAGTCATCATTCCACGCATGGAATTAAGATAAAATCAGCAAATTTTCTCATGCGCTACATAATTTTTTTATGTCTCTTAACCATATGATTGGTACCTGCTCGATTTTGGTATTGTCGATTGTGTAGACACAATGTATAATTACAAATGGTTGTATATTTTGCAAGAGGCACTTCTCTCTCTCTCTCCCCCCTCTCTCTCTCTCTCCCTCTCTTCTTTTCATTTAATTTCTCTTTTGCGCCTATGATGTGTAGCAATCGATTGAATCTTATTGAAACTCACTTGCATTTGCAATTTACACTTACGACTTACGACTTACGACTCAAGTAGCAGATAGTAAACACAAGACACAAAACACAAGACTTATATACGTTTAGTTTAACTCTCACGCTTATCTGTCAGAAAGGCAAGCCCTGAGAACGTCACCTTTCGCTAAAGTCGGGTGTATTCGTGAAATGAGATCTCTTCTGGTTCCGGAAACCCAGTTTTCATTTTCTAACTCTTTTATAAAATTTTTTAAACTTCCTTGAAGTTCCTTAAAATTAAATTTAATTCCTGAAGGGCATGTGATACTTTGCCATAAATATTTTTAGGAAATAAGAGTCAATAACCTTCGTTTTATGAAGATGAAGGTTTTTATTGACTCCTATATATTTTTAGCTAATATATTAGCTAAAAATATTTATTATTATACGAAAGTATAATTGGATTAACTAATTTGCTTTTATGGTAAAGTATCACATGCCCTTAAATTGTCTTGAAATTCCTTAAAAATTGAAAGTTTCCCTACTTTTATATACGTTTTATAATCCTGATGGGGTCGTTGAAGACCCCAGTCGCAATTTCGTTATTGCGACAAAGCTTTTCAATATTTTGACGTAAAATTTCTTTTGGGTTTTTCCCTTAAGTGTCTTTTGTAAGATAATTTTACTTGCAAAATGAATTTTTCACTTTAAGATATTGGAAAAAATGTAAACTGTAAAAACCGAAATTTTGATATTAAGGCCATGTCAGACTTACCCGATCCCTACCTTACCGACATTTTTTTGTCTGCCACGTTACGTCTACATTTATTGAGATATCAAATTGAAAATTTCTAAAATTGATGCTAAAGCATTAAGGTACGTTTATCTGGTGTTAAATTTTTCTAAAAATAAACAAAATGTTGTTGAAAAATTTTTTTTTATAAATGTCAATATTTAGGACCAGATAAACGTACCTTAATGCTTTAGCATCAATTTTAGAAATTTTCAATTTGATATCTCAATAAATGTAGACGTAACGTTGCAGACAAAAAAATGTCGGTAAGGTAGAGATCGGGTAAGTCTGACATGCCCTTAAAAGCTAAAAATTTAGTTATAGTCGAGATATAGTAATTTGAAGAAATCCTTTAAGGGCATGTGATATTTTACCATAAGAGCAAATTAGTTATACCAATTATACATTCATAATAATAAATATTTGTAGCTAAAAAAAGTCAATAAACCTTCGTCTATATGAGGCAAAGGTTTGTTGACTCTTATTTACTAAAAATATTTATTATTATGAATGTATAATTGGTATAACTAATTTGCTCTTATGGTAAAGTATCACATGCCCTTAAATTCTATAAAATCTTTCAAATATCAAAAAATCCCTTAAAATTATTAGAAATCTCAATAAATTCCATAAAATCTTTAAAGAATCATATAAAAATCTTTTGAATTCTCTTTAAATTCCTCGAAATTTCACGAAAACATTAGAAATTGTTTAAAATGTGTCTCTTAATATTCCTCAAAATTTCACAACAGAATTTAAAATCCCTTAAAATTCCTTTTAAAAAATTTCTTAAAATTTCATGAATTCCGTTAAAATTCCACGAAATATCCTAAAAACCTTTGAAATTCTACGAAATCTTTAAAAAAATCTTAAAAATCTTTTGAAATTTCTTTACATTTAAAATATCTTAAAATCCTTATAGAAATCTTACCAAATTCCATAGAATTCTTAAAAATTTTAGAAAATCTTTTTAAAATTAGAAAAATCTCATGAAATCCCTTAAAATTTAACAACTTTCGAGATCCTTTTAAATTCTACAAAATCTTTTAAAAATCATATATTTTTGGAAATTCTTTTGAAATCCCTCAATAAAATTACCTGAAAAACTTTAAAATACTTTTTAATCTCATAAAATATTTTGAAAGTCTGAAAAATTTCCTGAAAACTTTTAAAATTTCCCACAAACTTCTTGAAATTCTTTAAATTCTACGATAAGATTTAAAGTCCCTTTAAAATTCGCTCAAATCTTATTTTAAGAATCAAAAATCTCTAGAATTCTGTTTAAATTTCTGGAAATTTTATGACAACATTTAAAATACTTTAAAGTCCTTTACAGTTCTCTGAAACCTTTTGAAATCTCTTAAAATTCTTCGAAACTTCACAACAAGAATTAGAAACTCTTAAAATACCTTAAAATTCGTTAAGATTTCTTAAAACTCCCAGAAACCTCTTGAAATCCCTTAAAAATCCACAAAAACATTTAAAGTCCCTTTACGTTCTTTAAAATCTATTAAAATCATTAGAAATCTCATTAAATTCCACGAAATCCTTAAAACTCTCTAAAATCTTATTTTAAGAACCAAAAAATCCTTTCAATTTTTAGAAATTTCATAAAATCTCTAGAATTCTTTTTAAATTTCTGGAAATTTTCTGACAACATTTAAAAATCTTTAAAATCCTTTACAATTCTCTGAAACCTTTTGAAATCTCTTAAAATTCCTCGAAACTTCACAAGAATTATAATCTCTTAAAATCCCTTAAAATTCATTAAAATTTCTTAAAACTCCCAGAAACCTCTTGAAATCCCTTAAAAATCCAAGAAACATTTGAAGTCCCTTTACGTTCTTTAAGGTCATGTAAGACTTACCCGATCCCTACCTTACCGACATTTTTTTGTCTGCAACGCTGCGGCTACATTTATTGAGATATCAAATTGAAAATTTCTAAAATTAAAGAAAATATGCTAAGGTATATTTATCTGGTCTTAAACTTTTGTAAAAATAAAAAAATAATTTTTCAAAAAAATTTTTTTTTACAAATGTCAATATTTAAGAGCAGATAAACGTACCTTAGTGCTTTAGCTTCAATTTCAGAAATTTTCAATTTGATGTCTCAATAAATGTAGACGCAGCGATGCAGACAATAAAATGTCGGTAAGGTAGGGATCGGGTAAGTCTTACATGGCCTTAAAATCTATTAAAATTATTAGAAATCCCATTAAGTTCCATGAAATTCTTAAAATTCCCTCAAATCTTATTTTTAGAATCAAAAATCTCTAGAATTCTTTTTAAATTTCTGGAATTCCGTTAAAATTCCGCGAAATGTCCTAAATTCCTTTGAAATTCCACGAAATCCTTAAAAAAATCCTAAAAATCTTTTGAATTTCATAAAAATTGCTTAAAAATTGTCAAAATCCATTAAAATTTCTAGAAACCTCTTGAAGTTCCTCTCTAAAAAAACTAATATAACGAAATATCCCTAAAATCTCGCATAGAAATCTTTGAAAATCTCTTAAAATTACAAGCATCGTTGTGTGAGTTTCTATACTTGTTAGTAAATAATAAATATGTAGGTATAATTGAGGTTCACACAAATTCTAATTGTATTCAATCTTTTCTTAATTTTGAGTAAATTTTTTGTTTTAGGTACGATTTCGTGGTGATAGGGGGAGGAAGTGGAGGGGCGACAGTAGCATCAAGATTGTCAGAGGAGAATCGCTTTTCCGTTTTATTACTCGAAGCGGGATTGGATGAACCAACCGGAACTCAAATCCCATCATTTTTCTTCAATTTCCTCGGCACCGATATCGACTGGCAATACACGACCGAAAGCGAAGATGAAGCTTGCCTCAATAAAGATGATCGGAAGTGCTACTGGCCGAGAGGAAAAGTTAGTTTTTCCTTTAATCCAAATTTCTATAATTATAATAATTATATCTACAACATGATATTTAAATTATTTCAAAAACTTCCATAAATCACATAATTTATACTTGAAACATATCATAAAGTATTTAGTGTACTAAGGATTAGTGGTTTATACTAATCCAGTCGGTTTTATACTTTCAAGTTGGAATTCTCGACTAAATATATTTTCACTCCTCAATATGCTTTATACCCAAGCATTAGACTCGATTTCGCACTTTTGCCGGTCTGTAATTTAAAGGATATAATTAACTTCGCAAATAGCTGTCAAGAGCATCGGAATAATTAGTTACGCAGATTTTTTATTGTCAATGAAAAACGAAACGACTATTTGTATTGTTAGGTGTAGAATGTGAATTGTGAATTGCGAATAATTATAAATTGGAATGCCATGAAGTCCGAAGGAAGTAATCTCGATCCAGCGATTGAATATCAAAATCTCTATAATTCTAAGAGTTCCGTAAATGATCCGTCACGGTGCATTAAACTCAGTATTTACTTATAGCTATAATCTTTTTTCATGATTAATTTACTCTTTGCACTCTCTAGTTTTTTGCCTTACTCGACATTTATAAATGAACGAAGTTTTATATCTGATTGAAGAATTCTCAGTTTATAAGATAGCGAAGATGTATAAATATGAAAGATTAATTTATCCGTTGGAAATTTATATATTCACCAGTAAACTAACACTTTGTTTTTCTTGTTACAACTTCAAGTCATTCAAATCATTCAAATCACTTTTTTTAGAGAGGAATTTTAAAAGGTTTCTAAGAATTTTAAGGAATTTAAAGATATTTCGTGGAATTTTAAAGGAATTAATGTAATTTTAAGAGATTTTTAACAGAATTTTAATGGATTTCGAATTTTGTAAAATTTGGAGGAATTTAAAGAGATTTTTCAAAGAATTTTAGTGGATTAAGAATTTTGTAAAATTTAGAGGAATTTTAAGAGATTTGAAAAAATTTCTATGAGGTTTTTAGCGATTTTAAATGTTTTCGTGGAATTTCGGAAAATTTTAAGAGATTTATTTTAATGAATTTTAGAGGAGGGAATATTATCGTAGAATTTTAAGGAATTTTCAAAAGTTTCTAGGAATTTTAGAGGTTTTCACAAATTTTAATGGACTTCAAAAGATTTTTTTAAGAATTTTAAAGTATTGTATGGAATTTGAAGGTTTTACAATTTTTCCAATAATTTTATTGATGAATTTCAAAAGATATTTATGTCTCGAAAACTTTCGTAGAATTTAAAAGGATTTTTAAGTTGACAAATTTTTAGGGATTTCAAGATATTTTTCTAATTTTTAAAAAATTTTGTTAATTTTTAAACTTGGATTTCATGAAATTTTAAGGGATTTAAAGGCAGTTTAAGAGCATTTAAGGGGTTTTTGAATAAGTTTTATAAAAATCTTGTAAAATTTTAATTTTAATCTTTAAAAACTCCTTTAAAAAGTCTTAAAATTTTTTTATATTCTTTCAAATCTTTATAATAATTTCAAAATCTCTTGAAATCCACGATAATCTTTAAAACTTTCTTAAAAGACATGCCAAAGCCCTTAAAATTCTTTTAAATATTCTTTGATACCTTAAAATCTAGCAACGTCTAAAAATTCTCAAAAATAGCACGACAACCTTTAAAACTCCTTAAATATCATGAAATCCTTTGAATTTCACAACAAACTTTAAAGTTCCTTAAAATTCCACGGAATCTTTTGAAAATCGTAAAAATTCTTTTAAATCGCTTAAAATTCCTAAAAACTTTTCAAAATCCCTTAAAATTCCACGAAATCCTTTGCACTGCCTTTAAATTCCTTAAAAATTTTTAGGGACGGTTTGAAATTCCTGAAAATTGCACTATAATCTTTAAAATTCCTTAAAACTTCATAAGATCCCTTAAAATTCCACTAATACTAAAAAAATTTTTTAAATCTCTTTACATTATTAAAAACATCTTGAAAATCTTAGTAAAATCCTTTTAATAATTCTTTTTAACTTTCTAGGAACCTTTAAAATCCCTAAAATAAAATAAAATCATATAGTATCCCTTCACATTTCTTAAAACCTTTTCAGGTCATTTTATTCCTTGAAATTCTTTAAAATCACTATAAATCTCTTAAAATCCCTTCAAATTCCCTAAAATCATCTCATAGACACACAAAAAAAAGGTCTTGTTACGGAAAAATGACCCATATTCCCTCACGTTTTTCAGCACGCTGAGTCCGAATCTGATGTCCGTTTACCCCCACCACGTCATAACTTAGGTCAATTGAAGGTCAAATCGACAAAAAAAATTTTGTATTAGACATGATCACCATTCCTAACGTTTTTGGGGCCCCTGAATCTGAATCCGACGTCCACTTGACCCTATTGAATCTCTATCAAGGTCAATTCAAGGTCAAACCGGTAAATATTGCAAAAAATGGATTTATGACTGCAGATTCGGAAAGAGCGGGAATTTTTACGTTCATATATGCTATTATCAATTTTTTTCGATCAAGACATCATAGGTCAATCAGAGGTTACTTACGTTGTTATATATAAAGTTAACATGGTATTTAAAATTTAAGAAAATATGATTGTGTGAAAGCATATTGATACGTTTTTGGGGTCTCTGAATCCGTATCCTAGGTCCATTTGACCCTATCGAATCACTATCAAGGTCAATTCAAGGTCAAACCGGTAACCTTTCTGTAATAAGACCTTTTTTTTGTGTGCCTGTGTAATTATTCTTTTTGAAAAATTATGATTATCAAATTTTCAGGTTTTAGGAGGCACAAGTGTAATGAACGGGATGATGTACATGAGAGGATCTCGGAAGGATTATGACGACTGGGCAAGAATGGGAAATAATGGATGGTCTTACCAAGATGTTCTTCCATTCTTCATAAAAAGTGAAGACAATTTCCAAGTCAACGATATGGATTACGGATACCATGGAGTTGGGGGGCCCCTCACTGTCACCCAATTCCCATACCATCCGCCTCTGAGTTTCGCCCTTTTGGAAGCCGGAAAAGAAATGGGTACATATTTTGTTTAATATCGAAGAAAAATATTCAATTTAAGGCTATTTATCATCTTTTATACCAATATTAGCAAAAAAAAAATATTTGACGGGTCAGGATTTGAACCCCGACTGCTGATAGTGCGCAAAGTTGATATGAGAAATGGACTGTGATTCTGTGTTGATCAGACGGCTGGGGTTCGAATCCTGCCCCCAATACACTTTTTTTTCTTTTCGATTCTTTTTAATTCTTCGATATTATGAACTCTAAACCGAAATATAAACAAAAGAAGGTTTATTATTTAACATTTGATTTATTCAGGATACGAGACAGTGGATTTGAACGGTAGAACTCACACTGGATTCGCCATTGCTCAAACTACCTCAAGAAATGGCTCCCGGCTTTCCACAGCTCGAGCTTTTCTGCGACCTGCCAGAAATCGCCATAATTTGCATATCATGCTCAATTCAACTGCAACGAGAATTCTTTTCGACGATAACAAAAGAGCCGTGGGCGTTGAATTCGTTCATAATGGGGAATTACACAGAGTTTCTGTCGGCAAGGAAGTCGTAATTAGTGGAGGCAAGAGGATTAAAAATTTTTTAAAATTATTTTTTATTTTAAAATTGAATTTTTTAAGGGCGTTGAACCCAAATCTTAAGCTCAAAATTCCATTCTCCTTTTTACTCAACGAAAATTATGGATAAATATTTTTTCGCTCTGTACGCATAATTCTAGTTAAAAATTGATTAATTCTACAGAGGAAAAAAGTTCCAAATTTAATATTTTTTGAGTAAAATGAAGAAATCGAATTTTTAGATTAGAACTTGGCTCCAACACCCTCAAAATTCTTTTTTATTTATTCTTAAATTCATTAGCAAATCAACTAGCGTGCATTTATTTTTTTTTACTTCTTACAATTTATAATTTCAACTTATTCAAAAGCTAATCAAAAAGCTACTTTTTTATAGAGGATTTTCATAATAATAAGTAATTTTGTAATACCTAACAAAAAATAATTTTCATAATAATTTCAAAACGATTTCGTAGAATTTTAAAGGGATTTTAGGATATTTTGTGGAATTTTAGAGGAATTCATGCATTTTTAAGAGATTTTTAAGCATTGTAGGAAATTTTCTGGGATTTAAAATATTTTGAAATTTTGAGGAGTTTTAACGGAATGTTTTCGTGTATTTTTGAGGGATTTCAAAAGATTTCAAGAGATTTTTTATTTCTAAAAGGTATTGTGGAATTTTTAAGGATTTTATGGAATTTTATAAGATTTCTAATTATTTATAGGGATTTTAAGGAACTTTAAGTATATAAAGTATACAAGTTTATAAATTAATTAATAATTAAGTATATTAAAATATATTAATAATTATATAATATTATTAATATATATTAAAGTATATTAAAATAATAATTAATTAATAAGTCTTATTTATGGATTAAATTGATAATTTAATTTTTTAATTATCCAGGTGCTGTCAATTCACCACAAATACTTCTAAACAGTGGAATTGGACCAAAGGAAGATTTGCAAGCAGTTGGAATCCCATTAGTCAATGATCTCCCTGGAGTTGGAAAAAACCTCCACAATCATGCTGCCTACACTCTCACTTATACTATAAATGACACAGACACTACACCACTTAATTGGGCCACTGCCATGGAATATTTACTCTTTAGGGACGGACTTATGTCTGGAACAGGTAAGACTTAAAAAAATAAATACACTAGTTCTTGAAATCAAATAAATTGAACATTTACAGGTATTTAATGCATATTCAAATTTACAGGTATTTTTAGCTAAAGAAAATAATTTTTTTGTAATAATTATTTTAAAAAATTGGCGCCTTTTTTTGAAAGGGTTCACGGACATTTTTAATTCCCGCAATTTTTAATCTGGATCAAAAAATACAATTTTTTTTACTTCTATGTGTGAAAATTTCCGTAAGAAAATTTGTTCAAATTTCTAATTTAAATCAATTAGTTTAAAATGTCGGTATTATTATTTTCTTTCGGGAATTTTCTATTTTACAAATTTGTATTTTTTATCTTAATCGGGAATTTTAGATTTCGATGATTTTCAATTTAGGAATTTCTCAATTTCGGTAAGCTTACTGAAAATCCCATGAAATCGCAATATTCGCGTAATCACTCCCTCTTTTTAATCATTTGAGTTCAAGAAATCTTCCTCTGACCAATCATGCTTGTAAATACTTATTAAATAACTATTTTTAACAGAAAGTATTTCACAGTGCAAATAAAAAAGAACCAAGAATTGGAACGTGATAAACTTAACTTCTTTTTGCCAAGTTCATTCGTTACAACACTCTGTTAATTAGAAAGAAGCGTGACCCTGTTTTACAAAAAAGTCTTGGAGATGCAAGAAGAATAATTGGCAATTTGTGTTTTTACCCTTTTCATTAAACGGCCAAAAACTTTGCTATTCTGGGAAATTATTTTCATCAATATAAAGAGTAGTTCGAATTTTATAAGAAAATTTCACGTTTATTTACTATAATTGTTAAACAATTTTCTATTTTCTTGTTTTTGTAATGGGGTCTTATGAAGGTTTTATGGGAGTCTTATTCAAATTTTTACATTTTTTGGAAAAGGCATAAATGAGAGAATGAAAGAGTTTTTAATAAACATTATACCTAAATTTCATGAAAATAAATTGTATAATAATAATAACTCATAATAACATTATAAAAATCTTTGATAAATCTTATTTCGTATATGGTATTATTGATTGGTCTTCGCATAAACGTCAAACTGAGGAAAATGATAAATAAAGTAGACAAGCCTTCAACGATTCATTACGTGCTAACGATTGGTTTGCTTATTTCCCTTCGGCAGTCGCACGTGCTGAATACCTGAAAATCGCTTTAGGAAATGAAATGTGTACTCAAGTTTCTTTCGTAAAGTGCCATGATTAACAACATTCGTAACATGCCATTGATAAATAAAACATTACTTGGATTAAAAAGATTCAGTACTCGAATTTCATTATTACTTAAAAATTCATCATGAAATCCTATAAGATGATTTGAAATTTTGCTAAATCTATACTAGCTAAAATCTCTACTTGCTAAATCTATATTGTACTAAATAAATATCTAAGTAAATAAATAAGTAAATAAATAAATACTACATCTATAAATACTAAGTCCATAAATACTAAATCTATATCTTTATTCTTACGATTTTTCAAATTGAAATTTACTAAATTGGATTTAACTGAAATTAAATTAAATTTGAAATATCATTTGAACTTTTTAAAAATCACTTAAGGTTTTTTTAATTCCTTTTTTAAGTACTTTTTGTCCCTTGAAATTCTTTATTAACACTGTGGTTTCTGGTTTCTCGACCTTTTTTATTTCTCGAGGCACGAGAATTCTCGACCAAGATTTCTTGAGTTTCTCGAGAAAATTTGAAATTTTGAATAAAACACGATTTTATTTACAAATTTTGGCTTTATTTGTATTACAAATTAGATTGATTAATTAGATCAATTAAATCAAATGGTAAATTTTTAGTTAGTACATATATTTAGATAACTATAAAAACCTGTTTAACAAAACAAACATTTTGCTACTAACTTAAATTAAAAATGCCTTTTATATTTATAAACTATTATATTAATAACATCACAGTCTGTCGATTAAACAAATTATAATTAACTTTCAATACTATTTTTTTAATTTGAGCATTATAGTATAACACCAACTAAAACTAAACCAGTAACCCGAAAAATAATCAACAAAGAAATCAAATTTTAAGTCAACGCTGTTTCCTTATAAAATAGGTTTTCAGAAATATCAGATTTTTTTTTAGTTAGTTACCTAGTGTATGGAATTTATTTCTCGAGTTCTCGAGGCGTCGCATTTTTTTCCCGTCTCCGACTAAAGATAAACTCGAGAATTCTCGTCTCGAGAATTTTGAGCAGAAACCCTAATAAACAAATGCAATAAGTCTCTTGAAATCCTTTAATAATTCCTGAAATCTTGTGAAATTCCTTTAAAAATAAAAATCCCTTAAAGCTATAGTTGTGAATTATATCAAATTTGTGCTCATTCAATGAGCACTTTGCTTCCTGCTAGCAAACATGATTTGCTTATATCCTCATAGAGAAAGAATTCATTAATTAATCAAATGTATCACCTGAATCGGGTCAACCCAAAAAAATTTTATTTTCTCTCCATCAGTCTTAAATTTTTATTATTTTAGAAATTATAGTCGAAAAATTATAATTTTTGAAAATTAAAATTAAGCATAACTTTCTTATTTTCTATTAAAATGCCACTATAAAAAATTTCATCAAATCCTGTACGTCAATTGGAAATCCTTAAACAATTGCAATTATTACAGAACTTTTAGACAATTTTTCCACTTCGTTTGTAATTAAATAATTCAATTAATCAATTAATCGATAAGTGAACTCAAAAATGCCATGATAAACATTTTTTCGAATATTTATCAACATTTATTTAAGCAAATTCCATTTGTTTATCTCAATAAAATTTCTTAAAATTACTTATTGTTAAATTTATCGAAATATTCGTGAAATACCTTAAAATTTTATACTCTCTAAAACTGAATCAGTCAAATTCCACTGATTTTCTGTGACTCCTTTCTCACGATTTTAACCAGTGAAAATTCACTGAGAATCAGTCAAAATTTACTGAAATTTTTAGTCACCTTCACTAAACTACTAAAAATTTCAGTGACTTTTCACTGATTAAAATCGTGAGAAAAGAGTCACTGCAAATCAGTGGAATTTGACTGGTAATCAGTTAAATTTGACTGATTCAAGTTTAGAGAGTAAAATCCCATTATATAAAAATTTCTTTAAAACCATATAAACACTGCACAGAAAAAAAAAGTTTTAAATTAAGCTCAAAAAGACTAGTTTGTCTTACATTTTAAGCCAGTTTTTAGACTTAAATTTAGCTTTAAGCTCAAAAACTGGCTTAAAATGTAACACAAACTAGTCCTTTCGGGCTTTATTTAAAATTTTTTTTTTCTGTGTGTGTATACTCTCTAAATTTGAATCAGTGAAAATTTCACTGATTTAATTAGTGATTAAGTATTTCACTGATCAATTCAGTAATTAATCACTGATTATCAGTAAGTTCTTATTAATTTAATTAGTGAACCGATATAACCTTTACAAATTCCAATAAAGTATACTTATTATTTTTGTGAATCAAGTTCCAATTTCAATCTGTAATTTCAGTAATTATGGAAATTTTTAATTCATAAAAGGTGTACAAGTGCTGCCAACTATCATTCCACATTATTCCTTTGTACTGATTCAATCAGTGACTTTTGTTTACTGAATGAATCAGTAACTTTTCACTGATTATCAGTGACCGGATTCCAGCTGTTTGAATCAGTGAGATTTCACTGTCAATCAGTGGTTTTTCACTGATTCAGATTTAGAGAGTAACATATGATAAAATATATAAAGTCGCATTAAAATATTATGTTTAGTTTAAAAATACTAAATAATGATTTATGTTGGAAATATATTTATGGAAACCCTATAAAAAGCGGAGAAATTCAGACACAGAAGAAATGTACCCGTGCAGAAATCTTGATGTGGGCCTAGTAGGGTTCTGGTCAGTTTCCCCTATTTCTGGTGTGGTTCTGGTCAGTAAAACTGGTTAGAACCCGACAAGGGTGTAACGGTTGGACTCGCCAATACCCTATATAGGGAAAACTAGTCAGGGCCTTGTCAGAATTTCTAGTGAATGCCTTTTTAAAAAAAAAAAAACTATAATAGGGTTAAAATTATAAATAAAAATTACCTGCTTTTATGAAAATGTAATTTTATTATGTCAAAACATAGCAAAGACCATAAGAAACAATACAAGGAAACAAATCAACCATATTTATATATTTGCGTTCGCAATGAAAAAGAAAACTATTTAAATATTTAATTGGATAATTTAATATTTAAATATACTAGGAGATCAACACGTGCGCTATGCGCACGATTATTTATTTAATTTCTTACAAATTCACGTCATTAAAAAATCAAATGTAGAAAATCTTAAAAAAATTGTGAAATCCTTTAAAATTCCTTAAAATTTTTTGAATTCCCTAAACTTCCTTAAAAATCTCTTAAAATTTCATGAAGTTCTTTTAAAATTCAACTAAATCTTTCAAATATTATATAAATCTCTTGTAATCCCTTTAAATTTTAAGGAATTCCAAATGTTTTAAAGTTTTGAGGAATTTTAAGAGATTTCTAAAAATTTTTAAAGATTTCAACGAATTTAAGCGATTTATAAAATTAAAAAAAATTTTCTAATTTTTCATGAAATTTTAAGGGATTTCAAAAGGTTTGTATGAATTTTAAGGGTTTTTTAGGAATTTTAAATGAGGTTCTGGAATTTCGAGGAATTTAAGGATATTTTAACAAATCCTCTTAAAATCCTTTAAAATTCCATAAAAAGCTTTTAAATCCTTCAAAATTACTTTTAAAAATCAAAATTTTTTAAAATTCTTTAAAATTCCACTAAATCTTTTAAATATTATACATATCTATTGTAATCCCTTTAAATTCATAGAAAATTACTGAAAATTCTTACCAGACTTTTAAAATCCTTTATAATGTAACGAAAAACTTTAAAATTCCTTAAAATATATAAAATCTTTAAAAATTTTTAAAAACTTTTCAAATATCCTAAAATTCCACAAAAAAATGATTTTAACCTTTTTTGTGGATTTTTAAGGGATTTCAAGAGGTTTTTGGGAGTTTTAAGAAATTTTAACGTATTTCGTAGGTTTTCCTGACATTTTTTTTGCACCACTAGTTTGTTTTTCTTCTTTCAACTTCAAGTTATTCAAAAACCAATCAGGTTTGCAACAACAATGTATGCGAGATTTTCGAGATATATCGTGACAACATTTTTTTAAGATAGGAATATTTAAATCTAAATATTTTCAATTCGGAATAATCAATTGATATTATGTTAGTAATTACATAAAGTCCTATTATGCTGCCCGATTAGCACCTTATTATAATTTATTTCATTTTATTCAGAATAGAAAAACTGACCAGGGCCTTGTCAGAACCCTATTTTAAATGGGTTAAAATGGGGCACTTTCTGCACGGGTATGCACAGGAAAAATGAAAGCACAAAGGAGAAATTGTGAAACATCGAAGAAATTGAGACACAGGACAAAAGGTTAAAGTCAAATCTGAGAGGTTGTAAGTCATTCGATTAGAAAGGGCTTTCGATTCGGTTTGATATCATCAAATCAGTGCGGCGGATATCAGAAGTTGGACCGCCCGAAGGGAGTCTCGGAATTAGAGCGATTAAACTCTTTTCCTGACCGAGAGGTTCAACCCATCGACCCGGTCAAATCGGAAAATGATTGCACCATCATTGATCGGCAGACACGAACGGGATCATATATTATGTAATCGGCTTTCACTAGCCGAGCACGAAGTTTCTGAATTAATCGAGATGCAACGGCTCGCTGGGCAACCGATGGCTCAAAATAAATGAGAAATGGTATATAATATAATCTCCACGTGGATGTTTCTTATAACTTATATCCACCACAGCAAAAATCGTTAATCGTGTTTCAAACTCCATCCCGGTGCGAATGTATTCCTCATTACCACTCTTATGTCATAAATGAGATAATATAACTCGCCATTCAAGCAAAAGAAGCTGATTATTATCTGAGACTTGGCTCAAAAGAATTATAGTTGTGTCACTCGTTACGATGCAGAAATGTTATTATTATTTTTTGTTAATATTGCGAATCATTCCGGAATTTGTATCCGAATCAATCAGTTTCATTCCGATCTAATCCGATGGAAATTTATAATTCGAGTTAATAATCTGCATGATGCCCATTCTAAAATTAATCAGAATTAATCCGAATAAATCTGCATGAATAAGAATTTATCAGAATTTTTCGGATTAATTCTGGGCCTGGGATTAATTCGGAATGAAAATTATTTGCTTCAGATTAGATCGGAAGGAAACTGTTTTTGGTGCGAAAACAAATTTCGGAATGGTATGAAAAATCTCGGATTGATTCTGAATGAATTTCAATCCAAAAATCTTTTTTATCGTATTATACATTGTTTGAGGAAGAGACTGTAATTTTTAACGTTTACGATAAACGAAAATGAAAATACTTTTGTTTTTCTAAAACTTTATACAAGATTCAAAATTATCTGGTGTAAAGTCAAAAATTGATCCACCAAAATTTCAACCTCCCCGAAAATTAAAAAATTCACTAAAATTACCCTAATTCATTGGGTAAAAATTTTATTGCTGATAATAAAATTGTATTGCTTCTCAAAGTTAAAAGTATACAAAATTGGTTGTTTCAATTCCTCGTTGACAAATTTATTCGCATTATTCATAATAAAATTGTTTTCTTTTCTACTTTAGGAATTTCGGAAGTCACGGCGATGATAAATACAAAATACGCGGATCCAAGGGAAGATAATCCAGACATTCAGTTAATTTTTGGAGGGTATTTAGCCGACTGTGCAGAAACAGGAATGGTTGGAGAGAAAAAAGGATCAAACAGGACTATCTACGTCATTCCGACTCTTCTTCATCCAAAGAGCAAAGGATACATTCGTCTAAGGAACAATGACCCACTTTCCAAGCCAATGATATATCCGAAGTATTTGACTCATCCTGATGATGTTGGATCTCTTGTTGAAGGAATTAAATTCAGTCTCAAATTGGCTGAGACCCGAGCTCTCAAAAAGTATGTTCCACTTTTTTAGTAGTATTATAAATTATAAATATTTACCACCTGTTTTTTCGATTATTGTTTATCAGTTTTCTTATAAATTTAATTATAATGAGATACGATTTTCGGATAAACTTTTGAAAAGGTAAATCCTCCGATTTTCATGGTGAAACCAAAGGATACTGTGGAAAATCCTTTTGAAATCTTATTTGAACTTTTTAATTCCTTTGCTTCCTCATAGAGAAAGAATTAATTAATTAATCAAATGTATTAATATCAAATCACCTGAATCGTGTCAACACAGAAAAAGTTTACCTATTTTCTTTACATCAGCCGTAAATTTTGATTATTTGAGAAATTACAGTCGAAAAATTAATTTTTCAAAAATACAATTAAGCATAACTTTCTAATTTTTTATTAAAATGCATTAATCTTACAATTGGGTTGAAGTTTCATACGTCTAATCTGACGATTTTTTATTTTTATATTTAGTGGAGTAAAAATATTTTCAAACTTTGTATTTATTGCCTGGCAGAAATTTATCCAGCGTTGATCGAAATTTTAAGAGCTTTCTTAAAATTTAAAGGAATTTTAAAGAGACTTTAAAGGATTGCAAAATGGTTTTAAGTCATTTGAAGGACTTTTTCAGTATTTTAAGGATTTGTTTTCTTCAAATTGGTATTTCCAGAAATATTGAAGGATTTTATGTGATTTTGTGTAATTTTCAGAAATTTTAGAACCTTCAAGAACCTTAAGAAATTTTAAAAAGATTTTAAAAATATTTCATGGACTTTCATTTTATTTCGTCTATATTAAAATCAATTCCTTGAAATTACTTAAAGTCACTTAAAATCTCATTAAATACCTTAAAATGTCTTGAAATCTTGTGAAAACTCTTGAATATTCTTAAATCATTTTAACACTTTTGAAAATCTATTGAAGTTGCTTAAAATCTCTTGAAAATCTCTGAAAATTCTTTCAAGTTCCTTAAAATCCAATGAAATTCCTTAAAATATCTTGGAATTCCTTTGTCATTTAAAATCTCTTAAAATCCCAAGAAAATTCCTTGTTACGTCTGCATGGAATTTTGATTATTTGAGAAGTTATACTAATAAAATCAAGGTCTTTTTATCCCTTAAAATTCTTTAAAATCACTAAATATCTCGTGAAATCCTTTATATATTTCCTGACATCCTGTGAAATCCCTTGATAATCCTCTAAATCTTATGAAATTTTTTAAAATCAAATGAAATCTCTTAAAATTTCATAAAATCCTTTATAATTGGAAATCCTTACAAAATTTGAATTATTACAGAACTTTTAGACAGTTTTTCCACTTCGTTTGCAATTTTAAGGGATTTTACGATATTTTATAAGATATTTAGTCATTTTAAGGATTTTTAAGGAATTCAAGGGATTTTACGAGATTTCATGGGATTGCAAATGAATTCACGGAATTTTGAGTAATTTTAAGTAATTTTATGGAACATCAAGGAATATCCAGTGATTTTACAATGAAATAATTAAATTAATCAATTAATCGATAAGTGAACTCAAAAATGCCATTTTAATAATTTTTTGGAATATTTATCAACATTTATTTAAACAAATTCCCTTTTTTTACTAAAAATTATTACTATTGGTCTAATGAATTATTTGATGTTATCATTTCATTAATTTTAAATTATTTAAACTACTTACACTTTTTTAAATAGGTTTCTTTAGCATTTCAAAAGTTTTTTTATGATTTTTAAAAGATTTTAGGAAATTTTTAAGTATTTCATGAAATTTTATGGGATTTCTAATAATTTCAATGTATTTTAAAGAGTTTAAAGGTATTTTAACTGTCATTATAAAATTATAAAGAATTCTAAGAAGTTTCCGAAAACTTTAAGAAAATTTCATGATTTCGAAAGTTTTCGTGAAATTTTAAGATATTTAAAAAGGTTTTCGAGAATTTTAAGAGATTCAAAATGTTTTAATATAATTTCCAAGAATTTTAGGATAATTAAGATATTTGAATGACTTTTAAATTACTGTATTGGTATTTTTAAGGATTTTATGAAATTTTGTGAGATTTCTAATACTTTCAAGGGATAGTAAGAAAGTTTTCTGATTTTTAGAAGATTTTATGGAATTTTTAAGAATTTTATGGAAGCTGACGAAATTTTTGATACTTTTAATGGATTTTAAAAGATGTAAAGAGTTTTTAAGGGTTATTGCAGAATTTTAAAGAATTTCAAGAAAATCCTGGTGTATTTCAAGAGATTTTTATGACTTTTAAAATATTTTATGGGATTTTAAAGATTTTATTTGTTAAGGTATTTTATTCAGGGATTTAAAAAAAATTGGGTTTTTTTTTAAAAGATTTTGTAGAATTTACAAGCATTTCAAAAACTTTCGTAAAATTTGAAGGACGAGAGCAATAAACCAACAGAATCGCGATTATTATTTTTTTCCTTCTTACAACTTCAAGTCATTCAAAAGCCAATCAGGTTTGCAACAACAATGTATGCGGGATTTTTGAGACATTTCGTGACACCACTTTTTTAAGATAGGATAGGATCACCAATGTTTACGTTTCCTTTTTTTCTAATAAATTATTATTATTATTTTTCTAATGGATTATTTGACAGTATTACTTCATTAATTATTATCATTTCATTAATTAATTTTATCACTAAAAATCTCGTGAAATCCTTTATTATTTCTTCACATCTTGTGAAATCCCCTGATAATCCTCAAAATCTTTTGAACTTTTTTAAAATCAAATGAAATAGAGTAGAAAAGAAAATCTTTTAGTGAAAAAGTGAAAGGAATCGTTTAACAGTCAATAGTCTATTTTTAGAGTGCCTTGTATAAACGAATAGCATTATAAACTGAATCATTAATAATTTTATCTTATATTTCTAGGTACGGTTTCCAATTGGACAAAACGCCAGTGAAAAACTGCGAGCATCTGAAATTCGGGTGTGATGCCTACTGGGAATGTGCCATAAAACACGATACGGCCCCAGAAAATCATCAAGCTGGATCTTGCAAAATGGGACCTGCGTCAGATCCTTTGGCAGTCGTTGATAATCAATTAAGGGTGAGGGGCGTGCGAGGGGTGCGAATTGCTGATACAAGTGTGATGCCTCAAGTTCCTTCTGGAAACACGAATGCACCTGCAATTATGATTGGCGAGAGGGCTGCGGACTTCATCAAAAGCTCCTGGATTGGTTGATTTACACCGAGAAAAGTGTTTAGAGAACTTTACTAACGTTACATTCTAACGTTTTCTTTCAAGGGACTTCTTTTAATGGAACCTCCTTCTTTTAATACACCGTTTGGTATTGTTAATTCCAACTTTCAATTTTGGGACGTTCCTCAACATTGAAAAGACAATCTCGATTTTTAAAAAGATTTTCTTAACCGGAAGACAAATGGTAATGTGCATCCTCCCAGCTTTTGCAAATATTGCGCCAAGAATTGCCGGTAAATATGTTGGGACCCCGGAACAATCAAGTAGACGTAACCAATTTGCGCAATATGTAGAAAAATAAGTTGTTTCAATCAAACGTAGAGTAAACGAGTATATAAGAGATATTAGATGAATTATGCATTTCCATATCAGTTGCTTTTTCATCATCGACAATGGGAACCCTGATCAGAAAGGGCGGAGGATAGATTAATTGAATAGCCTCTAGTTAGAAGTGAAAGTAGGTATCTAACTAGAACTCGTAGGTACTATAGATGTATTCAGGATTTCGTAAAGGTATCTCCCAGAGAAAATGCAGATTTTAGATCATTTACCTTAGAGATTTTTACCTGTACTGTTGAAAATGTTTGTGATTTTAAAACGCATTACAAATTACAATACAAAGTGTTTTGTAAAATTGCAATTAATGTGTACAATGTTAAGAATAGTTTTGTAATAAGGATCTTGATTAGTTGAGGAATCACAGTGTTTTTGACTTTTAATAAACATTTAATAAAAAACATATGCGTGAAAAATGTATTTTTTTGTAATTCAGTTTATTACAATCTGTGCAGAAAATTCCCTATTTGACCCCATTTAAAATGAGGTTCTGACGAGGACCTGATCGGGATTTGTGTTTTTAATAACATTTTTTTTTAATAATTAGACATTATTTTATGGGGCAACGATATATGTTGTAATAAAATATAAATTAATCTCAGCAATACCAATGTTTTATTGGTATTACTATTTTTGAATAATATGCGATAAAATTGAAAATTATTATTAAACTAAATTTTTTAAATATTTAATAAATAGAGGTTTAAAGAGATTTTAAAAGATTACAAGAGCTTTTAAGGAATTTTAAAGAATTTCAAAAGACTTCAAATGGTTTCAGGAGATTTAAGAAATTTTCTATAGATTTCAAGAGATTTAACTTTGGATTTAACAGATTTTAAAGAATCAAAAATTTTTTTTCATTTTCAAATTACACTTCAAGATCTTGAAACTTTTTTGATTTTTTTGAAATTCTTTCAAAACGATTGAAATCTCTTGAAATACACGTTTTGATAACTGAAATTTCTTAATTTTATTTAAAAATCCTTTCAAATTTTTTAATGTCTTTACAAATCTCTTACAACATTATAAATATATTAGAATAATTTTAGATCTTCAAACTATTTTGAATTTTTTTGGAATTCCTTAAAAAACTCTTTAAAAACCTTCAGTAAATCTTAAAACTTTAAGAAAAATCTTAAAAATTTTTCAAAAACCTTTTAAAAATCCTTCAGGAAATCTGGAAATTTTTGAAGTTTTGTAAAATCTCTTGAAATTCTTTAATAAGTTGTCTTCAAAAATGAGAAATCTTTAAAATTCATAAAAGTCCTCAAATTCTTTGAAGTTTTTTTTTTAATTCTTTAAAATCACTTTAAATCTTTAAATCACTTTAAATCACTTTAAATCCTTCAGGAAATCTTGATATCTTTGAAATCTCGTAAAATTCTTAAAATCACATCGTTTAAAATTCTTTAATATCATTTAAAATCCCTTGAAAAACTTAAAAAAAACCTTTACATTGCTTGAAAATCTTGATATATTTGAAATCTTGTAAAAATATCTTGAATCTCTTCAAAAGGAATTTGAAAAGTGAACGTGTAAAAATCTTGAGAATCTATTGCTTTAACAATTTTATTTTCATTATTCTGCTGTTTTTTCCTTAATTAATTATTCCTTCTTTTTTCTCTCTTCATTTTAGTTTACCTCTTATATTTAAATTTTCTATTTTACCACCTATTTTTTAGTCGGACTCTTATAAAGAATTTTATCGATTAATTATAATTGAATTTCATTTTTCATGACATGAAGTCAAGAAATAAAAATTTCATATTAAATTTCTTATTCTTTTATTAAACCACTTTTACAATTCCATGACATTTGACCAATATTACAAAAACACTTACATTAATTAATACTGAAGTGCGACATATTTTTCACAAACTTTGATTATGCGAATTCTAACATTTAGTGACATCTTAACCATGATGAAGAAGACTAGAATAACATTATTTGAATTACTTATTATTCGCCCTAATTATTTAAATATTTAACTGATAATGAACATAATATATGAAGATATTATTTAAATTATAATATATAATATATAATATATATGTAAAGAGAGATCCATGTAAAGTAATTTGGTAACTTTAATTTTTGGACAAATAGAAGCCCATCATTTCTCATCTATATAGAATTCTTCTTTCGTTCTTTTAGAAAAACAAATAGTCGCTGAAACTTCGCCTCCTATTTCCACACTTATACATTCTTCGAATTTTCTGAATGTCTCTCTTGCTAAATCCTGTTCGCTGACCTAGAAGATTATTGGCTACCCCCTGAAATATTTTTACATATTCTTTATACTCAGTGTCATCAAATTATAGTATAATATATATAATATTATACAATTTTTACTGATTTAACTTAATTAATTTGCTAGTGAATTAAATGAAACACTTATATAATTATTATATTAAATATACATCCAATCTGAATATATGTAAATATTTACCCTCGCAATTATTGTTGGCTGTCCATTTTTCGAAAAAGCACTGGGTGAATAATGCATCACACTCTCATAATCGTAACCAACACCAAAAGCATCTGTGGTTTCCCTTGTGGATTTTTCAAAATTAATTTCATGGCCTAAAAAATGTTGAAAATAGAGGATATAGAAGATGTAGAAGATATAATAGAAAATATCATCATAGATATTTTTTTAATTAGTTGGGACATCCGTAAAAGTTGGTAATTATTGATTTTAAAGAAAAACTTTACAATACCTCGCATAATATTATGCCATTGCACACTGACAAACTCGTCCCTTTCATATCTGCTTTGTTCATGCAAAAATCCAACAGCATGCATCAGTTCATGAATTACGGTTCCTTTCTTGGTAACACAACCAGGAACCTGAAGATTTACATCCTGACGGCCACCAATTCTTCCGACGCTGCTCCAACATCCTGTATTTCCAGCTGTGATTCTTATGTAATCTGATTCTTCTCCAATGTAAGGCTTGAATCGAATACACGTGTTTCTGCGATAATCATCCATTGCTTCTTCAATCAAACTCTTCTGTTGTTGATCTACAGTAAACAATAAAGAAAAATCAGATATTTCTTTGATACTAAAAATAACTATGATTATTTCTCGTTTTTGCACAATTGGATGGAGTTTGAAAGATTTTTAGGTCTCAACAAATTTCGTAGAATTTAAAAGAATTTTTACAGTTGTAAAATTTTTATAGGAATTTCAAGATGTTTTTCTAATTTTTAAAAGATTTTGTGGAATTTTAAAGAATTTTATGGAATTTGAGGAGATTTCTAAGGATTTTGAAAATTTTAAGATTTCAAATGCTTTCTAGAAATTTTAACGGATTTTAAGAGATTTTTATGACTTTTACAATATATTGGGGAATTTTAAGGATTTTAAATTTTTTCGGGGAATTTTATTGAGGGATTTCAAGAGTTTTTTGTGATTTTTAAAAGTTTTCGTTGATTTCGCAAAATTTTAAGGGATTTCACGATTTTTTTCTGGTTTTTAAAAGATTTTGTGGAATTTTAAAGAATTTTATGGAATTTGAGGAGATTTCTAAGGATTTTGAAAATTTTAAGATTTCAAATGCTTTCTAGAAATTTTAACGGATTTTAAGAGATTTTTATGACTTTTACAATATATTAGGGAATTTTAAGGATTTTAAATTTTGTCGGAGAATGTTATTGAGGGATTTTAAGAGTTTTTTGTGCTTTTTAAAAGTTTTCGTTGATTTCGCAAAATTTTAAGGGATTTCACGATTTTTTTCTGGTTTTTAAAAGATTTTGTAGAATTTTAAAGATTTATTTATGATTTTTTAATGTTCTCAAGGAAATATAAAGAAATTTGAAACTTATTGAAATCCCTTAAAATTCGCCGAAATCTATCGAAATTTCTAGAAACATCTTTAAATTCCTTAAAATTTTACTATAATATTTAAAATCCTATATAAAACGTCATAAATTCCTTAAATTCTATTAAAATTCCATGAAATTCTTTACAAATTCACAAAATCTTTTACGAATCATAAAAATCTCGTGAAATCTTTTAAAATTCAATAAGGAACTTTGAAATTCCCTAAAATACATTAAAATCTCTGAATAAAGATTCTTGGAAACAAAAACCTCAAAAAATCCTTTAAAAATCAAAAATAATTGTTGAAGTTTTTTTTATATCACGAAGAATATTTAAATTCCTCAAAATCATTTTAAAAATGTCAAAATTTCTTACAAGTTTTTACAAGCTTCTTAAAATTCTGACAATCCTTTTAAAATCCTTTAAAATTCCACGGGAATATTTATAATCCCTTAAAATTTTACGAAAACCTTCGAAGTCCTTAGAAATTTTCCAAAATCTTTTAAAAATCAAGAAAACTTTTTGCAAAGAAATATCCCAGAAATATTTTTTAATTCATACAGATTTCTTAAAATCACTTAAATTCCACGAAAATCGTAAACATTCTTCAAAAAAAATTTGTTTGAAAATCTTTTTATATTCTAAAATTCCTGAAAACATTTTTCAACTCCCTAAAGTCTCTTGAAATCTGAAATCTTTTGAAATCTCTCGAAATCTCTGGAACTCCCTTGAAATTCTACTAAACTCCTCAAAATTCATTTAAAAAATAAAAATTTCAAGAAAATCCTTTAAAATCCCTCAAAATTTGAAATCTCTATCCATAGAAAAGTTTTCTTAATAAAATCTCTTAAAAAAAATTCCTAAATACATTTTTCGCTCCCTTAAATTGTCAGATTGTGTTATATGCTATTGTAAAATATAATAAGTCATATATAATATTAAATATTCATACTGAATAATATGTTAAATATTCTGAAATGTTCTTACTGAAAAATGGACTGATCATGTAAGGAATGACTCCACCGGGCCAGCGAGCAGAAGATGCCTTAAGGCCATTTCTACTCACTGAAGGTGGAAAGAGAATATCTCCCTCAACGTATTCCCCAAGTTCCTCTGGATTAACTTCCATTCCTTCGTGCCATTGAGACACTTTAAATCCTGTTTCATTGCTAGGCTCCACATAAAGCTGTCGTTCTAAATGCAATAAATGCGAAAGCAATCCATCCGGACTGTCGACGGTATTATCCAAAACGTCTCGAGGGAAAAAAGGCCATGCAGAAGATGTCTTTGTCCCGGCGACGATTATCGCAGACAAAATGAACCATTCGATTGACATTTTTCTAATTAAAAAAGAAAACATAAATAAATCAATTTTACAAATTCACCATTATAGATATAAAACTTAATAGTAATTGTAATTGTAATTGTAATTTTTAGAGAATTTAATGAAATTTTGAGACATTTTAAGAGGTTTCCAAGAGTTTTAACAGATTTTAAGGGATTTTAAGATTTCAAGAGGTTTTTATGACTTTTAAAATATTTTAGGGAATTTTAAGGATTTTAAAGTTTTTCGGGGAATTTTATTGAGGGATTTCAAGAGTTTTTTGTGATTTTGAAAAGTTTTCGTTGATTTTGCAAAATTTTAAGGGATTTCAAGACATTATTTTAGTTTTTCAATGATTTTGTAGAATTTTAAAGAATTTTATGGAATTTGATAAAATTTCTAATGATTTCGAAGATTTTCAAGGAATTTTAAGATTTCAAGAGATTTTTATGACTTTTAAAATATTGTAGGGAATTTTAAGGATTTTAAAGTTTTTTGGGGAATTTTATTGAGGGATTTCAAGGGTTTTTTGTGATTTTTAAAAGATTTTGTAGAATTTTAAAGAATTTTACGGGATTTCAAGACGTTATTCTGGGTTTTAAATAATTTTGTAGCATTTTAAAGAGTTTTATGGAATTTGATGAGATATCTAATGATTTTTAAGATTTTCAAGGGTTTTTTATGACTTTGTAGAATTTTAAAGAATTTTAGGGGATTTTATGAGATTTCTAACGATTTTAATGAATTTCAATGTATTAAGGAATTTCTAGAGGTTTCTAGGAATTTTAAGAAATTTTCAAATGGATTTCAAAAGATTTATGCTTTTAAATATTTTCATGGAAATATAAAGGATTTTTTTACGAAATTGTAAGAGATTTCATGGTATTTTATATAATTTTGAGGAATTTAACGATATTTTGTAAAATCTTAAGTAATTTTAGGAACTTTTAACAGATTTCAAGGAATTTTACGAAATTTATTGGGAATTTTAAGTAATCTTAAGAATATTTTGAAGGATCTTAATCGGATTTTAATTAATTATTATATTTTAATTATTATATTATATATTATTATTATATAT
>UCOK01019346.1:0-23687 GCA_900474325.1 Synergus umbraculus
TAATAATAATAATAATAATAATAATAATATGAAAGCACTAGAAGTAATTAAAGGCTGATGAATTCACAGAAAACAAATTAAGTACAAGGAAATTTATTATAGATTAAATCAGATTAAAACAGTTCCTCATGCGGAACAACATAATTTCAATATTCAGTAGTGAAAAGAGGGGAAAACCAGGGAAATAATGAAAAGCGTTATAAATGTAATTGTTTTCTTTATTCAAGCAATCCGGTCCCTAAAATACATTTAATATTTAATATCATAGCGTGTTGATCGTTAAGAACTGATACGTGCCTTATATTTAGTTCCCTGGGGTCTAATTCAAGCTTTTCATGTCTTTTTAGCGTTTTCCTTAATATAATTTTAATTAAAGAACACTTAACTTACAGGTTTAGGGTCAATGGAAAAGCCTATAATTAAATTTACCATTTTGTGGTTTCTATCTAGAGAATCTTTATCAAAAATGATTTATTAATATTTTTGTATAATATTTATTTTATTTTATTTTTATTTATATATTTATTTATTTATTTACTTGTTATTTTAGAAATTTTAAAGAATTTTAAAGTAGTTCACGGGAGTTTCAAGATTTTAGAATATTGCATTTTTTTTAAGTGTTTGAAAGGATTTTAAACGATATTAAAGAATTTTATAAAGGGTTTTTAAGAGATTTCAAGTGATTTTAAGCAATTTAAGAAGATTTCAAGTTATTTTAAATAATCCTTACAGAATTCAGGGGAATTTCAAGATTTTAAATTAATTTAAATTTTTGTAATTTGTTCAATTGATTTTAAATGATATTGACAATTTTTAAAGTATTGTAAAAGAAATTCCAAGAATGTTAAAAAAATGTCAAAGGATTTCTTAAGATTTCAAGTGATTTTAAGAAACAAAGTTTATTTTTTATTTTTTTTTATTCATAATAGTTTCAAAATTTTGAAGTAATTTGTGGCAATATAAAATGTTTTAGTATATATTCCTTAAAATTTGTTAAACCTCTTGAAATTATCTGAAATTACTAAAAACTCTTGTATTTTTTTCGTCTGCTAGTCTTTTATTAAATAAATAAATTTTTATAACATTCATAAATCAAACCTTCTGGTCACTCGTTCAGTTTTGTATAAAATTCCACAAAAGCAAAATTTTTATCAAAGTATTTCCTCATTTGATTTTATCATACCTGATGAATATAAACTTCATATTTTATTTTTGATTCTCTGAGGCAGTGAAATATTTTGTCAAAGGAAAATCCTATTTATTTCTTTGCTGGAAAATAAGCGGTTATCGATATATTTTTCCGATAACTCTGGATTGAGTTTATCTCGAAGTCCGAGCGAGACATCCTTTAAAGGATATAATGGAATATATATATATATGTGTAGATAGAAAAGATGAAAAGAGAGAGAGAGAGAGGGGGGGGGGGGCAAAAATGTCGGGAAATTGGGAGGAAAAGAAGGAACCTGAAACCTTTTATCTCGTTTCGTGAACTTCCGGCAAGGAAGTGAAAGGCTTCATCACTTTCCGATTTTATTTTGTAACACTCCTGCCAAATTAGGAACCTCTTATTGTACTCTTTCATATTCTCTCCGAAAAGAAAGTGTTCATTAAATTAAGCAATTTCGGTGACACTCGAATACTTCCAAAAATGTTTATATATGTGTTATTTGAAAATATATGTTGTATTTTCATTAGGAAACTATTTTTAGCAGATAATATAATTTTTCTTTTTTTTCCGATAAAGAGAAAAAAGAACACACCCTCTTCCAAGGGACGGAAATCCAGAATAACGCATTTTAGGGAAATGGTATAGTCGTAGGAGGGAAAATCATAGAAAAGATCTCCTCGTAATGAAGCTAAAAATATCTTCATTTTCTTTATTTAATTTATTTTTTCTAGGCATGATAAAAAAATTCAGTAAAATAGTTCCAATGTCTTATCCCGTGTAGAAATTTCAAAAAGGGTCTAGTGGGGGCCTCACTAGTTTTCCCTTTTTTAGTCAGCCCTGATGAGGAAAACTAGTCGGGCCCTGATAGGGAAAACTAGTCGGGGCCCTGATAGGAAAACTAGTCGGGCCCTGATAGGGAACACTAGTCGGGTCCCTAATGGGAAAACTAGTCGAGGAAATTGACTCCTGTATAACTTTACAAAGCTTCATTTATCCGTGTAGAAATTTCGATAGGGTTCTAGTGGGCCTCACTAGTTTTCCGTTTTAAATCTGAGCCCTGATGGGGGAAAACTAGTCGAGGCCCGAGCTAGATCGTAACGCCGACTAGATGTCCTAGTAAGGGCCTAGTGAGGATCGCCCTTTTACAGCCCCATCAAAGAAAGGCCCCTGATATGGTCCTAATAGGGTCTCCGCGATATATATTTTTAATTATAAACGTATATAATTATGTATTTTGGACGATTTCTCGTGTAGAAATTTCCTTATGTTTTCCCATTTAAAGTAGGGTTCTAACGTGGCCGGGACTAAAAGTTCTAGTCTAGAAAAAACTAGTCAGGGCCCTGTCTGGCGCTAGTGGGAAATTTCGTACGAATTTTGAGAATTTCTACTCCAAATCGTCCCAAATGCATAACTATATACGTTTATAATTAAAAATATATATCGTGGGGACCTGATTAGGGCCACAGCAGGGCCTTGTCTTTGATAGGGCGGTAGAAGGGCGATTCCCAATACGCTCCTACTGTAACATCTAGTCGGAGCCTAAGTGAAAAAAAGAGTTACGATCTAGCGCCTCGACTAGTTTTCCCCATCAGGGCCCCGACTAGTTTTCCTTATCAGGGCCCCGTATAGTTTTCCCCATCAGGGCCCGACTAGTTTTCCCCAACAGGGCCCCGAATAAAAATGAAAAACTAGTGAGGCCCTCACTAGACCCCTATGAAAATTTCTAATCGAAATGTTACATTTATGATTGTTACTATAATTTTGAGCTCAAATAATGCACTCTGAATATTACATTATTTTATGTTGGAGAATAATCATAAAATTATTATAGAGTGCATCACATCTCGGCGCAAGTAGAATTATAATTTGTTATGAAAACCTTGTTTTGAATCGAATCAGAAAATGGATTTTGTGGATTTAGTGGATATTGTAGTCAGTGCTTTGGATGTAATAGTGTGAAATATATTCAAAAGATACTTATTCACGCAATGGGTTCGAATAATCCGAGAAGCTTTAATGGATGACCGCTAATCACGTTAAAATGATGTGTAAATGCATCGAAATGCAATTGGTTGTCGAAAACAGTGCGTGTAGTGAAAGCTATGGTTTCCTTTATCGTCTGAACAGGTTCACGTAAATTGTTATTCGGTTCGTGTTATATTTCCCCGACATGGATCCCAAACCAAAATCCTCCCACTTTACACATGGGGAAGATGACCTTGGATTTTTTTCTTTCAGAATTATATACATATAATATCTATATATTTTTTTTAATCTACCGAAATAATTCCAAATTCCTGAGGAACATTTTTTCCTACCACAATAGCTTCGTAAAAATAAAACAAAAAGCTGTTTGCTTTTGAAAAAAAAAAAACAAATAATGTTTCTATAAAATGCAGATATTTTTAGTGACATATTTTATATTTTTTCCTTTTGTATAATATTTAGAGGAAAATTTACCGCTTTGTCGGAATTTATTTATAGTACATAAAATAACGTTTAGCTGCATGAATTTCCACTGAATGAGAAATATAGAACGAGATGAATTCATAACGCTTTATACGTTGTGATAAACAAAGTGAAGTAAATAAAATGATGATAAACGACTATGTAGATGAATTCATTACATATATGTATATGGATATTTATTATTTTTTAATTGGAAAGTTATAAGTAATAACGATATTCGGATATTGTTTATCGATTTTATTGAAAACTGTCCCTTTGTATGAAATTTTGTGCACGTGTTTGGGAAATGTCAGACAAATATTTTTACAACTTCTGGACGAATAAAAAATTTTATGGATGTCTTTTTTGGTATGACGAGTAAAATGTCGATTTTCTGGGTTTTTATAATTGTAAAATGAATTATTATTGTCTGGTCTTGAAAACTCTTAAAATTTTACAAAAAACTTCGAAATCCTTGTAAATTCTAGAAAATCTTTTTAAAAAATCATAAAAATCCTCTGAAATCCCTCAATAAAATTCCGTGAGAAGTTTTCAATTCTTATTTTAAATCTAATCAAATATTTTAAAAAGCAGAAAAATCTCTTGAAATCCTTTAAAATTATTAGAAATCTCATAAAATTTAATAAAATACGTATAAATACGTCTTTTAAAAATCATTAAAATCTCTTGAACTCTCTTAACAATTCTGGAAATTACATTATAAAATTTTAAATCTCTTATTATCCTTTAAGATTATCACAAATTTTCGAAATTTCGAAATTTGACAAGATTTAAATTCTAGAAACCTTTTTAAATTCCTTAAAATTTCACAAAAATTTTCAAAATCATAAATATTTTGAAATCCACGTTACAATTCACGAAACTCTTTTAAAATTCCTAGAAACGGCTTGAAATTCCAATTATTGTACTTATATCTCTTAAAATTATTCAAAATTCCATAAAATTTCGTTAAATTCTTTAAAATTCCTGAAAATCATAATCTTACCTTAATCTTTAAAATTTCTGGAACGAAATATCTTTAAAATATCGTAAAGTTGCTTAAAATTACATAGAATCTCTCAAAATATCATTAAATCCCATAAAATCCCTTAGGTCGTTAAAATAACTTAATTTCCCATAAAAAATTGTAAAATCTCTGAAAATTACTTAAAATTCCATGCAATTTCGTAAAATCCTTTAAAATTTCATAAAATTCTTCAAAATACCGTGAGATCACTTAATATTTCTAAAATCTCAATAAGTTTTGGAAAGCCCTTTTAAATTCCATTTTAATAACAATAAATTATAATAAAAATAACATATTTCAAGATTCTGTGAAATCTCATTAAATCTCTTAAAATACCTTTAAATTCCATGAAAATTGGTAAAATGGCTAAAATTACTTAAATTAATTACTAAATCAAATTACTTAAAATTCCACAGAATATATAGTCAAATTCCATAAAATTACTTTATAATCCTTTAAAATCTCATAATTTTTCCCAAAAAAATGTGGGATTGGAAAAATTAAGGAATTTCAAAAGTATAAAAAATAATTCAGAGATTTTAATTTTTTAAATATAAAAATTTGTAAGTCCTAGTCTAATTTTAGGAATATAAATTTTGTAAAATCCTTTTAAATTCCTTAAAATTATTCAAAATCCCATTAAATGCCATTAAAACCATAAAAATATCTGAAAATTCAATGAAACTTACTGAAAATCCTCGAAACAGTTTTAAAATTTCTAAAATTACATAAAATTACACGAAATATCGTTAAATATTTTGAATTATCTGAAAATCGAATTAAAACTCTTCAATAAATTTTTAAATTCCTTAAATTTTATAAAACCCCAATAACTGATAAAATCCCTTAAAAAATTTCTGAAAATCAGAATAAATTTCATAAAATTCCTTAAAAAATACCATGAAATTCTTTAATATCTCTAAAATTCCAATAAATCGTATAAGATTCGTCTTCTTTGTCTTCATATTTTTTGAAAACGAAAATAGTCTAAACATCACTTTTTTAAGACAAGATTACATTTATACTGTTTTTTATCACAATTTATACTATTTAATGCATTTCTCCTGCAAGCTATAAAAAAGATAAAACTATCTTGCATTCATTACATCCCTTTTCCAAATTTTTTATCTCTTCCATTAAATACTGATTTATTGCAGAAGATAATTATCCAAGAGGAAGAAAAAGTGAAAAATTATGCAACCTCGTAAAAACGTTTCCTCCTCAAAAGGGGCATTTACAAAAAATGAGAAAAATTACTTTAGAAAGTGTAAATTTAGAAGAAGCTCGTTTTCGGGCATTCTTTAATATTCCAGTTAAGGAGGCAGCGATAAGTTTAAAATGCCCTATTCCTATACACGTGTAACAAAGTTTCGACTTTTTTTTATTAAGAAGAAGTTATGGATGAGACGAGAAAAGTTTTATACAAAACTGCTGAAAAGTTTTTTCACGTCATAAATGACAAGTTTTTTTGTTTTTTTTTTCATTTTTTCCAGGGAATATATTCGTTTTGTTGTTCCCAAGGCTTTTATTATAAAACAAAAGTTTAGAATCTTATGCAGAGAGTCAATTGCACTTATGTGGGTTCTCAACTGGGGTCAGTCCTCTTTGGCTATCATAAGCTCGTTTTAACGATTTTGAAACGAGGGTCGATCGATTTATTCTATGAGGGAGCCTTAAATGGATATTCTAATGCTATTTATAACATCAGAGGCACTCATGTGATGCATTTCGCAAAAAGAAATTAGCTTTGCTTCATGAATAGACAATTTTTATATTTGCAAGGGAGATAATGAATAAATAAATAATTAGGAGGTATAAAATTGATTTCTGGAGAATTTACAGCTATATAAATAGATTTCTATAAATAAAGATATTTTAAAGAATGTTTACAGAATTCAGGGGGATTTCAAGATTTTAAATGATTTTAGAGAATTTAAAGATATTTCAAGAGATTAAAAATATTTGTAAATATTGTGAGGGATTTTTAATGAAGTTAAAAAATGTCCAAGGATTTTAGAAGAATATGAAAAAAGCACAGAATTTTCAAGAAATTAAAATAAATAAAATAATAATAAAATATTTAAAAATAAAATATAAAAAAATTAATTAAATATTTTATTTTTCCCATACAGTTCAGAAACTTTACTCTTTTGATTTCTGTGGAAATTTCAACAGATTAAAAATCTTTAATTGCTCTTTCTTATTTAAGTGCAAAGTAATTGATATTAAGAAGTTTTCACGAATTTTAAGCGATTTTGAATGTTTTCGAGAAATTTTAAGAGACATTAAGAGATTTTTAAGATTTTTAAAAGATTTCGTGGAATTTTATGAGATTTCTAATAATTTTAAGGAATTTCAAGAGATGTTTCTGATTTTTATAAGATTTTATGGAATTTTTAAGGATTTCATGGAATTTGATAAAATTTCTAATGATTTTAAGAGATTTTAAATGTTAACAAAACTTCCAGAGGTTTTTAGGAATTTTTAGAGATTTTCACGAATTTTAACATGAATTTTAAGAGATTCATAATTTTTAAGTTTTATTTAAATTTTTTAAGGGTTTCAAGAGATTTTTAGGAATTTTAAGGGGTTTTAACGTATTTTAAGCAATTTTAAATGTTTTCGATAAATTTTAAGAGACCAAGAGATTTTTATGATTTTTAAAAGATTTTGTAGAATTTATAAGAATTTCATGGAATTTGATAAAATTTCTAATGATTTTAAGAGATTTAAAATTTTAAGAAACTTGAAGAGATTTTTAGAAATTTTTCGATATTTTCACGAATTTTAAGATGAATTTTAAGAGATTCATAATTTTTAAGTTTTTTTAAAATTTTTTAAGGGTTTCAAGAGATTTTTAGGAATTTTAAGACGTTTTAATGAATTTTCAACGATTTCAACGAATTTTAAGCGATTTCGAATGTTTTCGAAAAATTTTAAGAGACCTGAAGAGATTTTTAAAAGATTTTGTGTAATTGGAATGGAATTTTGAAGGTTTTTGTGAATTTTTATGGGTTTTAAGGGATTTTTAGGAATTTGAAGGGGTTTGAACGAATTTTAAACGATTTCAACGAATTTTAAGCGATTTTGAATGTTTTCGAGAAATTTTAAGAGACATTAAGAGATTTTTAAGATTTTTAAAAGATTTTGTGGAATTTCATGAGATTTCTAATAATTTTAAGTGATTTCAAGAGATTTTTATAATTTATCAGATTTTTAGGAATTTTTACAGATTTTCACGAATGTTAACATGAATTTTAAGCGATTTCTAATAATGTTAAAGAATTTCAAGATGTTTCTGGGAATTTTAAGAGTTTTTCACGACTTTGAACAAATTTCAAGAGATTTTTAGGAATTTTTCGGTATTTTCACGAATTTTAACATGAATTTTAAGAGATTCATAATTTTTAAGTTTTATTTAAATTTTTTAAGGGTTTCAAGAGAATTTTAGGAATTTTAAGGGGTTTTAACGTATTTTAAGCAATTTTAAATGTTTTCGATAAATTTTAAGAGACCAAGAGATTTTTATGATTTTTTCGATATTTTCACGAATTTTAACATGAATTTTAAGAGATTCATAATTTTTAAGTTTTTTTTTTGAATTTTTTAAGGGTTTTAAGAGATTTTTAGGAATTTTAAGGGGTTTTAACGTATTTTAAGCAATTTTAAATGTTTTCGATAAATTTTAAGAGACCAAGAGATTTTTAAGATTTTTAAAAGTTTTTGTGGAATTTCATGAGATTTCTAATAATTTTAAGTGATTTCAAGAGATTTTTATAATTTATCAAATTTTTAGGAATTTTTACAGATTTTCACGAATGTTAACATGAATTTTAAGCGATTTCTAATAATTTTAAAGAATTTCAAGATGTTTCTGGGAATTTTAAAAGTTTTTCACGACTTTGAACAGATTTCAAGAGATTTTTAGGAATTTTTCGGTATTTTCACGAATTTTAACATGAATTTTAAGAGATTCATAATTTTTAAGTTTTATTTAAATTTTTTAAGGGTTTCAAGAGATTTCTAGGAATTTTAAGGGGTTTTAACGTATTTTAAGCAATTTTAAATGTTTTCGATAAATTTTAAGAGACCAAGAGATTTTTATGATTTTTAAAAGATTTTGTAGAATTTATAAGGATTTCGTGGAATTTGATAAAATTTCTAATGATTTTAAGAGATTTTAAATTTTAAGAAACGTCAAGAGATTTTTAGGAGTTTTTCGATATTTTCACGAATTTTAACATGAATTTTAAGAGATTTATAATTTTTAAGTTTTATTTAAATTTTTTAAGGGTTTCAAGAGATTTTTAGGAATTTTAAGACGTTTTAATGAATTTTCAACGATTTCAACCAATTTTAAGCGATTTCGAATAATTTTAAAGGATTTCAAGAGATTTCTGAGAATTTTAAGAGTTTTTCATGACTTTGAAAAGACCTCAAGAGATTTTTAAGATTTTTAAAAGATTTTGTGGAATTTCATGAGATTTCTAATAATTTTCAGGAATATCAGTAGATTTTTATAATTTATCAAATTTTTAGGAATTTTTACAGATTTTCACGACTGTTAACATGAATTTTAAGAGATTAATGATTTTCCAGATTTTTATGAATTTTTAAGAGTTTCAAGGGGTTTCTAGGAATTTTAAGGGATTTTAACGTATTTTAAGCAGTTTTAAATGTTTTCGAAAAATTTTAAGAGCCCAAGAGATTTTTAAAAGATTTTGTGGAATTTGAATGGAATTTTGAAAGTTTTTTGTGAATTTTTATGGGTTTTAACAAATTTCAAACTATCTCAACGAATTTTAAGCGATTTCGAGTGTTTCCGAGAAATTTTAAATATTTTATTTTATATTGACAATCAAGAGATTAAAAATATTTGTAAATATTGTAAGGGATTTTTAATGAGAAAGAGAAAGGAAGGGGGTGGGGAGAGAGAGAGAGAGAGAGAGAGAGGGGGGGGGGTCGCAAAAAAGAAATTAGCTTTTTGGAGAAATATTCTTAATACTAACTTCACAAATGTTTCTTAAATAATTTAATTTGTTTTTATTTTGTTTGGGTTGAACCGGTACAAGGTTTATTGCTCCTATTGTTCGAGCAGGTAGCCGTAAGCCTTGTGTTTATAAATATGTAGACCCTTATAAATAGTTTTATGACTGATTCAAAGTTTATTGTCATATTTAAGCTTTGATTAGTTGAGCTCGAGAGTTCTGCGTGAGTGGTACGCCTTTCGGGAGTTTATTTTGTAGTCGATTCCTTCGGACATTTTACACCTTTGTACAATCTTGTTTATTCGCGTCAGCATTGAGTGTGTTTTCTCTCTTTGGATTAATTTGTGCTTCCTGGTAGAGTGTTGACAGCATTACTGTAAGTGTTACATTTTTGTAAAATAAAAGTTTTTTAAAATAACATTTTTAAATAATTACAAGGGAGATAATGAATAAATAGATAGAAAATCATAATCTTAGCTTAATCTTTAAAATTTCTGGAACGAAATATCTTTAAAATTACTTAATATCTCATAAAATATCTTAAAGTTGCTTAAAATTACATAGAATCTCTCAAAATTTCATTAAATCCCATAAAATTACTTAAAATCCCATGAAATCCCTTAAAATCCCTTAGGTCGTTAAAATAACTTAATTTCCTATAAAAAATTGTAAAATCTCTGAAAATTACTTAAAATTCCATGCAATTTCGTAAAATCCTTTAAAATTTGATAAAATTCTTCAAAATACCGTGAGATCACTTAATATTTCTAAAATCTCAATAAGTTTTGGAAAGCCCTTTTAAATTCCATTTTAATAACAATAAATTATAATAAAAATAACATTTTTCAAGATTCTGTGAAATCTGATTAAATCTCTTAAAATACCTTTAAATTCCATGGAAATTGGTAAAATGGCTAAAATTACTTTAATTAATTACTAAATCAAATTACTTAAAATTCCACAGAATATATAGTCAAATTTCATAAAATTACTTTATAATCCTTTAAAATCTCATAATTTTTCCCAAAAAAATGTGGGATTGGAAAAATTGTAAGTGTTACATTTTTGTAAAATAAAAGTTTTTTAAAATAAAATTTTAAAATAATTACAAGGGAGATAATGAATAAATAGATAATTAGCAGGTTTATAATTGATATTTAGAAAAAAGCTGTAATTAATGTGTAGTGGTATGTGGATTAATGGATTTGTGTTCGCATGACGGCTTCTCATACGATATACGCTGATGACGTGTTCTCATTAACGTCATTTTGCCGAGCAAGCTCGATTAATTTATTAGGAAGCTGGCTGGTCCTCCCTGTGTATAGAAATGGAATATTAATTATTCCCTCGTGTAAACTAAGACACTCTACGTGCAATTTACTAATAGAGTGGTAAAGTTTAAACTTTTGCCTAATTATGAATGAGATTTCAATAAAATTGCAAAATACAATGAAATGAAAATTTTTAAAAATATAATAAGAACTTAACGGTGTTAAAATTATTAATTAGTGAAGCAAACTTTTCCGAGTGGTGTTGCAAGGATATTTGGGTGACAGATAATTTTCGGCAGGATATGCAATGTGAGGATTAAATTTTTAAATTCGCAAAGTGCCCTCTAACAATGATCAAGAATTTATAGTTGACCCTAATAGTAAAGTTCCTCTAATACTACGAGAGACACTATTAACTGGAATGCGTTATGAGGTTTTGGGGATAAATCTGACAGTCTAGCGCCTGGGGCTCTATAAAACATAACAGGGGAGGATTTCAGGATTAAAGGAGATATTAACCTGTCTTGTGTATAAAACAATTTTATATATAGAATAATTTTATTTGAAAGTGTTGTCTTGTTGAATTTTTTGTAACATATGATTTTTTTTCAATTTTTCCATTATATTTAACGAAATTGCATCGGAAGAAATATAAATAAAATAAACTTTTTCTAAGAAGAAAAATAAAGTGAAATATCTAAGAGGTTTCTGAGAATTTCAAAAGATTTCAAAGATTTTCAGCGATTTCTAAGGTTTTCGTGAAATTTTAAGTAATTTCAAAAGGTTTTTAAGAGTTTTATGGGATTTTTAAGGAATTTTAATTGTTATAGTGGAATTCCAAGCCAATTGAAGATATTTAAAAATATTTTT
Source organism: Synergus umbraculus (assembly GCA_900474325.1). Taxonomy (NCBI): domain Eukaryota; kingdom Metazoa; phylum Arthropoda; class Insecta; order Hymenoptera; family Cynipidae; genus Synergus; species Synergus umbraculus. The sequence continues at coordinate 11,773 of UCOK01019346.1, forward strand.
AAGAATTGCGAGGGATTTCTAATAATTTTAAAAGTTTTCAAGAGATTTTTCAAATTTAAAAAAAATTTTGTAGAATTGTTAAGGATTTCATGGAATTTTGCGAGATTTTCATGAATTTTCACGTGGATTTTAAAAGATTTATGATTTCGACAATTTTTGTAGAATTATAAGGGATAAAATAAACTTTTTCTAAGAAGAAAAAAAAAGGTGAAATATCTAAGAGGTTTCTGAGAATTTCAAAAGATTTCAAAGATTTTCAGCGATTTCTAAGGGTTTCGTAAAATTTTAAGGAATTTCAAAAGGTTTTTAAGAGTTTTATGGGGTTTTGAAGGAATTTTAATTGTTATCCTGGAATTCCAAGCCAATTGAAGATATTTAAAAATATTTTTAAGAATTGCGAGGGATTTCTAATAATTTTAAAAGTTTTCAAGAGATTTTTCAAATTTAAAAAAAATTTTGTAGAATTGTTAAGGATTGCATGGAATTTTGCGAGATTTTTAATGATTTACAGGGATTTTAAATGTTAAGGAATTTTAAGACGTTTCTAGGAATTTTTAGAGATTTTCATGAATTTTCACGTGGATTTAAAAACGATTTATGATTTCGACAATTTTTGTAGAATTATAAGGGATAAAATAAACTTTTTCTAAGAAGAAAAAAAAGGTGAAATATCTAAGAGGTTTCTGAGAATTTCAAAAGATTTCAAAGATTTTCAGCGATCTAAGGTTTTTGTGAAATTTTAAGAAATTTCAAAAGGTTTTTAAGAGTTTTATGGGGTTTTTAAGGAATTTTAATTGTTATCCTGGAATTCCTAGAAAATTTAAGATATTCTAGAAGATTTCTAAGAATTGCGAGGGATTTTATGGAATTTTATGAGATTTCTAATAATTTTAAAGGATTTCATGGAATTTGATCAGATTTTTAATAGTTTTAACAAATTTTAAAGAAATAAAAGGATTTTAAATGTTAACGTAAAATTTCAAGAATTTTTTAAAGGAATTTAATGAATTCTGAATGTTATAAAGTTTGGAGGAATTTTAAGATATTTTACCGAATTTTAAGGGTTTTGGAAGGTTTTGTATGAAAATTTAAGAGATTTCAAACAGTTTCTAGGGTTTTACAGAATTAAAAAATTTTTCTGAAATTTCGAGAAATTTTCAGATTTTTAAATGATTTTAAGAGAATTTAAGGGATTTTTATAATTTATATAAGATTTTGTGAAATATTAAAGGATTTTGCAAGCTGGAATTTTATGAGATTTCTAATAATTATAATAAATTTTAAAGGATATATAAAAGATAAAAACGGAATATTATCGTGAAATTTTAAAGAATATCCAAAAATTTCTGTGAATTTTAAGAGATTTTCACGAATTTTAACGAATTTCAGGAGATTTTTTTAACTTTTAAAATACTGTATAGATTTAGAAGGATCATGAAGTTTGTCGAGTAATTTTATTGAGGGATTTCAAACGATTTTTACGACTCACAAGATTTTTAAGGACTTCATAGAATTTAAAAGAATTTTGAAAGTTAACGTCAAAGTTTTAGGGATTTCAATAGGTTTTTCTGATTTGTAAAAGATTTTGGGATTTTTAAGAATTTCATGAAATCTTAAGGGATTTTAAGGGATTTTAAAAGAATTTAAGAGTTTTATGAAAAATTTGTGAAATTTTTTATTTAGTATTTTTTATTTTGGTAGTTTATGAGATTTCTAATAATTTTCAGGAATTTCAAGATATATTTCTGATTTTTAAAAAATTTTGTAGAATTTTTAAGGATTGAGGAATTTTTTGAGAATTTCTAGGAATTTTTAGATCTTTTCCCGAATTTTGAAGAATTTAAAAATTTTTTGTAAAATTTTAAGAGACCAGCAAATCAACACGTGCGTTATTATTTTGTTTTCCTTGTTACAATTTCAAGTCATTTAAATAAAATAATAATAATAAATAAAATAAATAATAAATAATAATAAATAAATAGAAAAATAAAAAACAAAAAAAAAGAATAATAAAATATAATAAAAGTGTAGATTGAACAATTTTATTATCATTAGGTAATGTCGGGAAAGAATTTCAATTTATACGAGAAATTAAATTGAAACGAAGAAAAACTATCTGATAGTTTTATCTATATATTTAGTTTTATCTATATATGTATATATATTTTGTATTCTACGAAAATATAACGTCTGCATCTTGGATTCCAGGGGGATGAGCCCTCGATCATACTGTATGCGCATATTTATCGCGTATCACTGTGCTCGAGGGTATAGGAAGCTAGAGATAGATTTACATAATTCTCGAAAGAGCTTTTCCCTCTTGCCTTACCTCACTACCTAAAATTTCTTATTCCACTGATCTCAAGCTGGAGACTTACAAACGAGAGAAATACCAACAAATATCTCAAATTTCATGTCGAGAACGAGTGTAACGCCAAGCTTGATACATAAAGTTATCTGCGTAGCCATAAAAAGAAATCCTTTCCTTATATCATAAATTAGATCCACCAGAGAAAAACGTTTCTTAAAATTGTAACCCAGGTAATTGTAACATGTTCCTGTGTAAAAATTTCAATAGGGGCCTAGTGGGGGTTTCACTAGTTTTCCCTTTTTTTAGCCGGGCTCTGATGGGGAAAACTAGTCGGGCACTGATCAGGAAAACTAGTCGGGCCCTGATGGGGAAAACTAGTCAGAGCCCCATCTAGATCGTAACGCTTTTGCCTGTTAGGCCCCGACTAAATGTTCCAGTAGGGTCCTGGTGGGAATTGCCCTTCCACGGCCCTATCAAAGAAAGGGCCCTGCTGTGGCCCTAATCAGGTCCCCACGATATATATTTTTAATTATAAACGTATATAATTATGCATTTGGGACGATTTGAAATAGAAATGCTCAAAATTCGTAAGAAATTTCCCACTAGCGCCAGACAGGGCCCTGATTAGTTTTTTCTAGACTAGAACTCCTACTCCGGGCCACACTAGAACCCTACTTTAAATCCCTGGTAATTCTAGACTAGAAGGTACAGCAAAATGAAGAGGAAAATATTTTTTGTAACCTAACTGATAAATACTTACCTGACTAGCGCCTGATAGGGCCCTGGCTAGTTTTTTCTAGACTAGAACTTCTAGTCCAAGCCCCGCTAGAACCCTACTTTAAATGGGGAAAGCTAGAGAAATTTCTACACATTTTCCATCAATTGGTGGAACTTTCTATTAAAAATCCGAAAAACTTGTTGATTTAAAAAATTATGCCTCATTATGGGAATTTATACGAGTCCTTATATCTATACCCATAAAGTGGAATCTTTTTTCATCTGTTTTTCGCTTATCAACTTGTTTTTTGGCGTGAAAGATACCATTTTGTGAAATGATAACGAGAGTTGGGAGATTTATGAGAATTTCACGCCATGGTAGATGCAGTGGGTGAGACTTCTGGACTTCCAAGATTAAATCGCCTCGATGCGAAAAAGGCCCTCTGATTTATCGTCCTCGTCGTCTCTCCCACAAAGGCTTCACCTCAATGATTTATCGAGGCACCTCTACTTCAGAGTTGAATTTATATTTAGAAATTTAAAATCATGAATGAAGGCGGTTTTTGAATAGACTCAGAATAGTTTTTGAATAGATTCAGAAGAAGAAATTCCTATAACAAGAACTAATGAAAGGGAAGCAGAAACGAGAGAAAATAGAGAAAATATTGAGGAAAAGCTGTGAAAGTGAAAAACAAAAAAGCAATTTAAAAATTTAATAGCTCTCTTCTCTGGTGCAGTACTACTTTGATATTTTTTTTTAATAAGGTAATTCAATCTTAATAGCGACTATCGTAAAGACATATAGGGTGCTTTTTTATTAAGTCGAGAAAACGCTCTAGTTTGCAAAAGTCGAAAAATTCCTGAGGGAAAGAACCTTCCAAAATAATGAAGGCCAAGATAAGATCTCCATTATTTCGGGAACCTCTTGTTTCCTTTCCACCTTCCTTTCGCATCTTCGTTCCGTAAACAATCGAGGTACTCTCAGACTCTGAAGCATCGATATTCAAGAAGAGTTTCATTAAAATGTCTCTCCAAAGTAAAAAGAAAATGAAGTCTTGGCAATTGCACCCGGTCTCGTTTCGGAATTAAACTTCTAAGCTTTCCGATTTCAATAGGACAATAAAGCATGAAGAAATAATGGGCAATATTAAATAACTGGACAATAATAATTCATTTTACAATAAAAACCCAGATAATCGACATTTTACTCGTTATTTTTACGATTTTTAAAAGATGAATTGCAATTTTTATGGATATGATGGATTTTTATGAGATTTCTAATAATTTTACAAGATTTCAAGAGATTTTTCAAATAAAAAAAAAATTTTTGTAGAATTGTGAAGGATTTCATGGAATTTTATGAGATTTTGAGGATTTTTGAAGAATTTTAAGGGGTTTCTAAGAATTTTAAAAGATTACAAAGAATTTCATCGATTTTTAAGGTTTTCATGAAATTTTAAGGAATTTCAAAAGGTTTGTAAGAGTTTTATTGGGTTTTAAGAATTTTAAATGTTATCCTGGAATTCCAAGAAATTTTAAGATATTTTAAAAGATTTCTAATAATTGCGAGGGATTTTATGGTATTTTATGAGATTTCTAATAATTTAAAAAGATTTCAAGAGATTTGTCAAATTAAAAAAACATTTTTTAGAATTGTTAAAGATTTCATGGAATTTTGCGAGATTTTTAATGATTTACAGGGATTTTAAATGTTAAGGAATTTCAAGACATTTCTAAAAATTTTTAGAGATTTTCATGAATTTTAACGTGGATTTCAAAAGATTTATGATTTCGACAATTTTTGTGGAATTATAAGGGATTTCAAGGAATTTTATGAGATTTCTAATAATTTTAAATGATTTCAAGAGATTTTTCTGATCTTTAAAAGAGTTTGTGAGAATTTTAAGGGATTTCATAGAATTTTATTAGATTTCTAATAGTTTTAACGAATTTTAAATATATAACAGAATTTTAAATGTCATTCTACAATTTGTAACAATTTTCTGGGAGTTTTACGATTTCTAAGTGATTTTTACGAAACCCAAAAGATTTTTTTAGTATTTTGAAGTTTAAGGGATTTTGACGATTTTTGAAGAATTTTAAGGGGTTTCTAAGAATTTTAAAAGATTACAAAGAATTTCATCGATTTTTAAGGTTTTCATGAAATTTTAAGAAATTTCAAAAGGTTTGTAAGAGTTTTATTGGGTTTTAAGAATTTTAAATGTTATCCTGGAATTCCAAGAAATTTTAAGATATTTTAAAAGATTTCTAATAATTTAAAAAGATTTCAAGAGATTTTTCAAATTTAAAAAAAATTTTTGTAGAATTGTTAAAGATTTCATGGAATTTTAACGTGGATTTCATGGAATTTTATGAGATTTCTAATAATTTAAAGTGATTTTAAACATATTTCGTAGAATTTCAAGGGATTTTGAGGATTTTTGAAGAATTTTAAGGGGTTTCCAAGAATGTTTAAAGATTACAAAGAATTTAATCGATTTTGAAGGTTTTAATGAAATTTTAAGGAATTTCAAAAGGTTTGTAAGAGTTTTATTGGGTTTTAAGAATTTTAAATGTTATCCTGGAATTCCAAGAAATTTTAAGATATTTTAAAAGATTTCTAATAATTGCGAGGGATTTTATGGTATTTTATGAGATTTCTAATAATTTAAAAAGATTTCAAGAGATTTTTCAAATTAAAAAAATATTTTTGTAGAATTGTTAAAGGTTTCATGGAATTTTGCGAGATTTTTAATGATTTACAGGGATTTTAAATATTAAGAAATTCGAGACGTTTCTAGGAATATTTAGAGATTTTCATGAATTTTAACGTGGATTTCAAAAGATTTACGATTTCGACAATTTTTGTAGAATTATAAGGGATTTCATGGAATTTTATGAGATTTCTAATAATTTAAAGTGATTTTAAACATATTTCGTAGAATTTTAAGGGATTTTGAGGATTTTTGAAGAATTTTAAGGGGTTTCTAAGAATTTAAAAAGATTTTAAAGAATTTCATCGATTTCTAAGGTTCTCATGAAATTTTAAGGAATTTTAAAAGGTTTGTAAGAATTTTATTGGGTTTTAAGAATTTTAAATGTTATCCTGGAATTCCAAGAAATTTTAAGATATTTTAAAAAATTTCTAATAATTGCGAGGGATTTTATGGAATTTTATGAGATTTCTAATAATTTAAAAAGATTTCAAGAGATTCTTCAAATTTTAAAAAAATTTTGTAGAATTGTTAAAGATTTCATAGAATTTGATACGATTTGTAAAGATTTTAAGAGATTTTAAATGTTAAGAAATTGCAAAAGGTTTTTTTGAATTTTTAGATATTTTTGCGAATTTTAACTTGGATTCCAAGATATTTATAATTTTAATGGTTTTTGTAGATTTTTAAGGGATTTTAAGAGGTTTCTAGAAATTTTAAGAGAATTTGACGTTTTTAAGTGACTCTTACGAGATTCAAAAGTGTTTTATGATTTTAAAAAGATTTCGTGGAATTTTAAGGGATTTTTGGATATTTCGTGAAATTTTAAAGGAATTTATACAATTTTAAGAGAATTTTAAGAATTCTTAGCGATTTCTAAGGTTTTCGTGAATTTTTACGGAATTTCAAAAAGTTTGTACGAGTTTTATGGGGTTTTAAGGAATTCTAAATTTTATCCTGGAATTCCAAGGAATTTTAAGATATTTTAAAAGATTTCTAAGAATTGCGAGGGATTTGATGGATTTTTATGAGATTAATGAGACTTTATGAGATTTTGAGTAATTTTAAGTAATTTTAAGGAATTTCATCTGTTTTTAAACGATTTTAAAATATTGTACAGCAATTTTACGAGATTTAATAGGATTTTCAGGAATTTTAAGGGATGTCATGAAATTTCATAGAATTGTAAATAACTTTAAGAGATTTATCTATATTTTCTGGAATTTTGAGAAATTCTGAGGGATTTTACGAAGTTTTATGGGATATTAAGTCATTTTAAAGACTTTTAATGCATCCAATAAATTTTACTAAATTTCAGTGGATTTTCAGAAATTTTAAGAGATTTAATGAGATTTTATGCGACTTTGAGAATTTTATGGAATTTCATCAGATTTTGAAGGATTTTAAAGGGATTTTAAGTTATTGTATGGCAATTTTACAAGATTTCATGGGATTGTCAGGAATTTTAAAGGATTTCATGAAATTTCATAGGATTTTAAATAACTTTAAAGGATTTTTCCATATTTTATGTAATTTTGAGAAATTCTAAGGGATTTTACGATTTTTACTGGGATATTAAGTAATTTCAAAGACTTTGAATGGATCCAATAGATTTTACAAAATTTCAGTGGATTTTCAGAAATTTTAAAAGATTTACATAAAAAATTACATAAAAAATTACAAGATTTTATATTTCAAGAATTAAATAAAATTCTCAATTATTTTCTCTAAATCTCTACTATAGCAAAAGTTGTGCAAAAACGAGAAACTAATCGCGCGCATATCATAATTCCTAGAAAATTAAAAAAAAAAATGTTTGGAATGCACTTAAATTAAATTGAACCACTTTATAAAATCCTAATCCCAAATAAGATCCATGAACTGAATTATTATTCTACTCTCGAAGATCGACTTTAAAGGCTACGTGAAGAATTTAATACCCTAAATTTTAAAATTCTTTTGCCTCAACTTATATCTTATCCTGATACTAATAAAAGTTAACTTGATCTTTCCGAATGATTAAATAAATATAGGCTATAAAGAGCAATCATTGCGTTCCTTATCATAAAAAATGAGAAATCTGAAATAATAAATGAGGAATGTCTGTTTTATTAATAACGACACCAGCAATGATGACCTGCGAATAAAAAAAAAAAGTCGTTGAGTTGTTTACGAGGGTTTATATAGAGGAGGGTTAAATGGATGTGGAGGGTATTATATGGGTTATAGTCTTGAGGGATGGAAGCGTTTTTCACGTTTTTAGATCTTTTTAGACTCTTTCTCTTTATTAACCATGCCATACACGCACAAAACCACATGGAAACTCTTTGCGGTATTCGAGCTGGAATCACGCCTTGTATTACTTTATCGTGTTCACGTGAGAGATTTTCGATAAGGTCCAGTGGCAGAGAGGGTGATAGATAGGATCGCTAACTAACCATACTGTAACTATACTGATCGCTGTGTTCGCTGTTCAGCTTTAATTTCACATCCGCTCTACCGTTCTACTAAATTATGCTCCGGTCATGTTATTTACGATCACCATCATACATCGTTCAAAAATGCGTATTTTAACTTCAAATTTGACGGGAATTTATTGCTTATATATATTTCAAAGTAAAACGGATGTTGTAACTGTAAATTTTTCTCATGATTCTATGTTATCACTCAAAAAAAGTTTGTTGAAATTAAAAAAAAAAAGGGTGAGAAAAAACTAAGGCAGGTTTTTGGACCAATTTAGAATTGTACCAAAAAAGTCGAAAAAATCCATACGGTATCTACTACCAATAAGAAGTCAATTCCAACCTAAATAACTCCCGATTATTTTTGTCGATTTTTTGCAGTTTGACCTTCAAATGACCGTCAATCTGATATCATGGAGGTCAACGAACTTTGGATTTGAAATCAGCGATACCAAAAACCTACTTATGTATTTTTCTGGGTTTTTTGCACTTTGACCTTCAAATGACCTTGAATCTGATATGATGGAGGTCAACGAACATCGGATTCGAAATCAGCGACCCCAAAAACCTATATATGTATTTTTCTGGATTTTCTATCGAATTTTATGCAGTTTGACCTTCAAATGACCTTGAATCTGATATGATGGAGGTCAACGAACCTTAGATTTGAAATCAGCGACCCCAAAAACCTACGTATGAATTTTTCTGGAATTTTTTATCGGATTTTTTGCTGTTTGACCTTCAAATGACCTTGAATCTGATATGATGGAGGTCAACGAACCTTAGATTTGAAATCAGCGACCCCAAAAACCTATGTATGAATTTTTCTGGAATTTTTTATCAGTTTTTTTGCAGTTTGACTTTCAAATGACCTTCAATCTAATAAGCTGGAGGTCAACGGACTGATCGTCAACTGGAGGTCAACGAACCTCGGATTCGAAATGAGCGACCCCAAAAACCTAAGTATGTATTTTTTTGGATTTTTTAATAGAATTTTTTGCAGTTTGACCTTCAAGTGACCTTGAATCTGATATAATGGAGGTCAACGAACTTCGGAATAAATCTAAATTGGGCCAAAAACCTGTTTTAGAAATATTCCCCCTTTCTTATTTAAATTAAACGATATTTCGTTTAATTAATTGACAAAAAATAAGGGAATAGTTTTATGCAAAAAGAAAAAGAAATCAATGTGTACTATAGTTCCATTTATCTATAAATAAATGAAACTATCTATTTTGTATTTTTATTTATAGATAAATGGAACTACAGAATATATTGATTTATTTTTTTTTCTGCATTGAACTATATATAGGTCAAATATATATTAGTTAATTTTTCAATATAATATATAAAAAATTTTGAAAATTCCCTATTCCAAAACTTTAATTTATGCCCTTACTGGCACAATTAAGCATATTGTATGATTTGTTTAAATTAAACAAATACTTTGTATAAAAGAAAAAAATATATCTCAAATTATTTCTTTCAAATTAAAAAATGAAAACTTCACCGGTTCTGTTGACCTCCAATGTATTAGATTCAAAGTCATTTGAAGGTCAAACTGCAAAAAATCCGATAAAAAAGTCCAGAAAAATTCATAAATAGGTTTTTGGGGTTGCTGATTTCGGATCCGAAGTTCGTTGACCTACAGCTTATCAGATTCAAGGTCATTTGATGGTCAAACTGCAAAAAATCCAATAAAAAAATCCAGAAAAATTCATACATAGGTTTTTGAGGTCGCTGAATTCGAATCCGAAATCCGTTGTCCTCTAATGTATTAGATTCAAAGTCATTTGAAGGTCAAACTGCAAAAAATCCGATAAAAAAATACAGAAAAATTCATAAATAGGTTTTTGGGATTGCTGATTTCGGATCCGAAGTTCGTTGACCTACAGCTTATCAGATTCAAGGTCATTTGAAGGTCAAACTGCAAAAAATCCTATAAAAAAAATCCAAAAAAATACATACTTAGGTTTTTGGGGTCGCTGATTTCGAATCCAAGGTTCGTTGACCTCCATAATATCAGATTAAAGGACATTTCAAGGTCAAACTGCAAAAAATCCGATAAAAAATCCAGAAAAAAACATAAATACGTTTTTGGGGTCGCTGATTTCGAATCTGATGTTCGTTGACCTCCATCATATCAAATTCAAGGTCATTTGAAGGTCAAACTGCAGAAAATCCAATAAAAAATTCAGAAAAATACATAAATAAGTTTTTGAGAACGTCATTTGAAGGTCAAACTGCAAAATATCCAGAAAAATAATGGGGGGGTGAGGGTTGTCCATTTAGGGTGGAATTAACTTCTTATTCTTAATAAATACTGTATGGATTTTTATTTTTTTTTTTATTTCGTTCAATTATATAATTTAAAACAAATTTCTTTGTTTTATTTAAACAAACTTTTTTCTGAGTATACTATGTTTTAAGAGACATGCATTTGTACACAAAGTCTTACTGAAACTACTGTAATTGCAACATAAGAGAACTTTTTATGAAGTCTTCTCGTATTGACTACAAATCAATTTTAACTTAGTTTAGCTTGTTAATTCTGTTTGAACGAGTTGAACACAGAACATTTAGATCCACCAGTTCCCAAGTCAGGAACTGTTTCGACGAATTTAATGTTTCACGTACATTTGAGTCTGCAAGTGTGCGTTAATTTCCCTCCTACGGAAGGACGGAAGCTGAAGGCATTACTCAAGGTGGGGGGGGGGGTTCTGCGAGGGTGAAGGTGAAGGGAACTTGCAACTCGAAAGTGCAAATCGAAATGACTATCGTCGTAAGTTACCTCAGACTTTAATACCTTGAGTGCTCTCTTTCAGATTCTTAAAAGTCTCAGTTTTTATCCGAGCATAAATTCATTCAGAATTCAGAGGATCTGAAAAGTTCGATTCATTTACTAATTAAATGAGGTAATTAAACATAGTGTAGAAGAAAATACTATCTATTAATTGAATCTTTTTTAAATTAAATAAATAAACTTTTATACTTTAAATAAATACTTTAAATAATTTATGAAGAATTGGATTGGAATTTAAATTATAAAGCAGATTATTTCATGGAATTCAAATTTTGGGGCGCATGAATATGCCCCAAATTCTATTTTCCATAAAATTGAATTTACATAAACTCATTTCACCTAATCATAATGTGCTATAATTTTTATGTTTCCTAATTTCAATTTTACATAATTTTTATTATTCATAATATTCATTTCTCATAATATTTATTATTCATAATGTTCATTTTACATAATTTTTATTATTCATAATGTTCAATTTTCATAATTTTTAATTTTCTTAATCGCTGTTTGCCATAATCTCCAAGTAACATAAATTCCATTCTTCATAACGGATGTCCGGTCAAATTTCAGGTCGTTGTTTCCCATCCATGTCTAGTTAAAATGGATACTTCTTTTCTTAAATTGAAATGGCGCGAAATTTAAATAGGGTGATTATTATTATTAGCTTACAGAAGAATTAAACAAATGAAATTGTACAAATATTAACATATTGTGCAATTAGTTAATATTTGTTAATATTTGTACAATTCCATTTGTATGTTCTTTTGTCCGCAAATAATAATAATCACTCTATTTAAATTTCGCGCCATTTCAATTTAAGAAAAGAAGTATCCATTTTAACTAGACATGGATGGGAAACAACGACCTGAAATTTGACCGGACATCCGTTATGAAGAATGGAATTT